>JAVKPL010002095.1:0-17929 GCA_032173675.1 Gastrolobium villosum
AGAATTATTAGAATTTCAATAAAAAATTAAATAGATTCAAAAATGATTGTTTAATAAATTAAAATAATAAGTACTATTCATCCATTCAAAAATCAACAGCCATGTCCATTTTATTCTGTTACAGTTTTGGTCAAACTATTCTGTAAGAATAAAGTTTTTGTCAAATTTAATTCCCATATATAACAGGGAAGTTGTAACAGAAAAGAGAGAAAGGATTAGAGAGAGAAAGAGGGATAGAAGAGAGTTGTTGTAATTTTTCATGTCATTTCCTCAGCCCCAAAGTGGCTATTTGTAATACAATGGATGATAACATAATTAAAAGGTGAATTAATTGAAATAAAGAAAACAGTCATTGGGCCATTAATACATTCAGCCCACCACATAGTCCTTAAGGTATTTGGGCAACTTCCTTACCCTCACTCCATTGGGTTGGTATTGGGCTTTTTCCCCCAAGCCCGTTACATCATCCCACCCTTCCAACAAAGACTTGTCCACAAGTCTAGCATCGTTGGGCTCCATTTGAACGGACGCAGGGTCCAGTAGGGGCTGGATGGGCTTGTCGAAAATGGGTAAAGGATTTACACGTGGCTGTTTCCCTGGGTGTGTCTTTTGGAGATCCGCGTGTGCTGTACAGCTGTTGTGCACGTTGGACGGCGCCGATGGATAGCTGCGTGAGGAACCAATCCCAGCCGTGGGATGAGGAAAGTTGGTGGATGCCAGTTGGGATCCATTGACAGGGGTGTGTGGTGTAGATTGCACCGACACTTTTGGGTGCATCGTGACCGTTGCACGTGGAGCTGGTTGCTTTGAAGAAAGACAGCCACTTAGGGCACAGTCTTCAGTTGGAAGTGAACCCTCTGCGCGTTCCTCTTCGTTCTTCTCTCCCTCTACTGCCATCTTCTTCCTTGTTACTAAGTTCTCTAGATCTGGAGAACTGACCTTCTTTTCTGCTGCCATGGTTTGTGGCATGGCTAGAGGCCTGCTGTCAACCCGTTGTGCACCCACTCCAGAACCCATTGTGGGTTGGTGGCCGTTGCCTTCCACGGTAACTGTTCCTCCCCTTTGCAAATCTATTTCATCTTCCCAAGTAGAGTCTTCCGGGGGTAGATCGGCCCACTGGACCAGGACTTGGGGTACCAAAATACCCTTACGCCATATAGTTCTAGATCCGACGACAGCCAACGATATATGCTTCAAGGGACTCTCGGAAGCTGCTTTCGGAAATGAATGGACTTTAAAACGGTGATCCGAACGAAAAGGACGAAGGAGAGAGATGTGGAACACCGGATGGATCCTTGCTGTGGGAGGGAGCTTCAGACGGTAAGCCACGGCACCAATACGCTCTTCTATGGCAAAAGGGCCATAATACCGAAGTGCCAGCTTCTAGGACGAACGACGATGAACCGACAACTGTCGATATGGTTGTAGTCGGACGAGGACTAAGTCACCGATGGTAAAGTTCCATTCTTTTCTCTTTTTATCGCTTTGAGCCTTCATTATTTGTTGAGATCTGACAAGGTTCTCTTTCAATGTGTGGAGGAGAGACATACGTTCCGTGAGAGTAGCATCCACAGCTTCGTTTGCTGAAGCCCCTAAACAATATGCTAGGAGGCTTGGTGGTCGGCGACCGAACATGGCCTGATACGGTGTGATACCTGTGGCGGAGTGGAAGGTGGTGTTGTAATGGTACTCGGCCAAGCTGAGATACTTCGACCATGAAGAGGGATGCTGATGAGAAAAAGCCCTGAGGTAAGTTTCCAAACATCTATTAACTCGTTCCGTCTGACCATCGGATTGGGGATGGTAACTTGAACTAAAATTCAATTTTGTGCCTTGCAGTTTAAATAAAGAACACCAGAAATCACTGAGGAAGATTGGATCTCTATCGGACACGATGGACTCCGGTAAGCCATGGAGTTTGCCAACGAAATCCCAGAAAAACCGAGCAACTATGGGTGCTGTGTAATGCTTAGGTAGAGGAATGAAATGAGCGGCCTTTGAAAAGCGATCTACAACTACCATGACAGCCGTGTGTTCCTCTGACAGAGGTAAGTGTGTAATGAAGTCCATAATGAGGTGTGACCATAGTGAGTCAGGTATCTGTAAAGGCTGTAAGAGGCCAAGGGGGGGATGGTTTGATGGTTTAATCTTCTGACAAATTTCACAACTCTGTATGTAATGTTTAATATCTTTACGGATCCCTTTCCATGTGAAATTGCTGTTGATTCTCTGCAGAGTGGCGTGGATGCCTGAATGACCGCCCTGAACAGAAGTGTGATACTCATGGAGAATGGTGGAGATTAATGAAGACTTAGCTGGAATGAATATGTGGTTGCGGTGGAAGAGTAGACCATTGCGGAGCCTCCAGTCAGCCAAAGAACTTGGATTGTCTTTGAGTTGTTGTAAAATGGCAGTAGTGTAGACATCTTCTTTGTACTCGGACTGTAAAGTAGTAGTGTGATTAAGTACTGGGCCAGACATGGCCAAGAAGTGTGGTGCGTGAGCTGAATCATCGCCCTTCGGCACACGGGAAAGACCATCGGCCACCGTGTTGGTCTTGCCGGTCTTATACGTAATCGTGTAATTAAAACCCAACAACTTTGATAAAAATTGCTGTTGTTCAGGAGTTTGGATGACTTGACTCATCAAGTTATGCAAACTTCTGTGATCCGTCCGAATGGTAAATGGTGAACCAATGAGGTACTGACGCCATTTACTGATGGCGGAAGTAATGGCAAACATTTCTCGCACATACACCGATTGTCCCTGCATAGCTGGTGATAACTTGCGGCTGAAAAATGCCAAAGGTTTCTCATTTTGCAGTAATACCGCACCAATTCCTACACCCGATGCGTCAGTTTCAACCACAAAAGGTTGAGAAAAATCAGGAAGTGCCAATATAGGAGCTGTAACGAGATGTTGTTTCAGCTCACGAAATGCGTTAGCAGCCGCGGGAGTCCAATTGAACCCGTTTTTGGACAGTAGGTCAGTAAGAGGGCCCGCAATTGAGGCATATTGCTTGATGAATTTGCGGTAGTACCCCGAAATACCTAAAAAGGCTCTCACCTGGGTAGTGGTGGAAGGTATAGGCCAATCAAAAATAGCGGTCAACTTTTCGGGGTCAGGAGAAACACCACCTCCCTGTATAATATGTCCCAGATAAGGAATCTCGGAACGACCAAATGAGCACTTCTCTAATTTGGCAAACAGAGAATGGGTCCGTAAAGTGGTGAGTACAGCCAGCAAGTGGGCGAGGTGTTGGTCGAGTGAAGAACTGTGCACCAAAATGTCATCAAAGAATATGACAACAAATCGCCGAAGATAATCAGAGAATATATTGTTCATTGTGGCCTGGAAGGTTGAGGGGGCATTGGATAATCCGAAAGGCATCACATTGAACTCAAAATGGCCATGATGCGTACGAAACGCCGTTTTATGAATATCCTCAGGATGCATTCTGATCTGGTGATAACCAGAACGCAAATCCAACTTAGAAAAAATTGTGGCCCCATGCAATTCATCCAGTAATTCATCAATGGTAGGAATAGGGAATTTATCCTGTATCGTAATTGCGTTTAAAGCTCTATAATCCACGCAAAAACGCCATGTTCCGTCCTTTTTTTTAACCAATAAAACTGGTGAACTAAAAGCTGAATGGCTGTGTTGAATCACCCCTGTGCGCAACATATCGGACACAAATCTCTCTATCTCGTTCTTTTGGCAGTGTGGATAACGGTAAGGGCGGACTTGTACTGGTTTTGAATGAGGAAGGAGATGAATATGATGGTTATAGGCTCTATCTGGGGGCAGAGAAGACGGTTCCTCAAACACATCTTCAAACTGTTGTAGTAAAGTAGTCAAGTCCGGAAGGGTATTACTAGCGGTGGTGGCTAAACCGGTGCTGTCTGGTGGAATCGAAAAACACATCAAACACGAAGAAATAGAGTCATGAGCCATCAGCTTGTTCAATTGGGATGAACTGATGTGGTTGATATGTGTGGGTCGATCACCTTGCAATAACACCTGTTTGTTGTGGTGAGTAAAACACATAGTGAGTGTAGTGTAATCCGTCACAATAGGGCCCAAGGTGGATAACCATTGTACCCCCAAAACAATATCAGCCCCTTTTAAGTCAATTACATAGACATCAATGTGAAATAAATGGGTCTGAATGTGCACCGGAACCACTTGACACGATGCAGAGCACAGCAACGCGTCACCGTTTCCCACCCTTACCTTAAAAGGGGTAATAGCATGCAAAGTTAAATGCAAATGGGAAGCCATGCGAGAGGTAATAAAATTGTGAGTACTACCCCCATCCACCAACAATTGTACTTGTCGACCATTAATGTTACCTGTCATCCGAAATGAATTGGAAGACTGGTGTCCAAATAAAGCATTAAAACTAATTTCGTGAAACACCTCTGGAGATGGATTTGCTGATATCACGTCCCCAGAATCAGTGAGTGGTTCGTCAACTGCATCAGGTGGCTCATCGTCTGTGCCCTCGAGATACAATAAAGTAGCCCTGCCTTTACATTTATGTCCCCGAATAAAGATTTCATCACAATTGTAGCATAAGTTTTTGTCCCGGCGAGCTTGCATTTCTGCTGGTGATAATCGCTTAATGGGAATGGGTGGTAAGGATGAGAGTGGTTTACTGGTTAGGAGAGGGGGAACAGTACTAATGGGTGAGGCTAACAGGGGTTGTGAAGATGGAGTGGAGGGCGAACGTGACAGCCACGGTTTAGTGGACCGTGTCTCGGCAAATTGATCCTCATAAATTTGGGCAAAAGCAAAGGCTGAAGTTACATCCAAGGGTCGATGAACCAATACAGCCCTGCGAATCTGGGGTTTTAAGCCAGCTATGAACAAACTCTTGCGCATCAAAGGAGTGAGATCTGGTACTCGACGAGCAATGAGTTCAAAAGCGGTTTGAAACTCGAGGAGAGAGCCCAATTGGTGTAATTTAGCCAGGGACCCCAAAGGATCCTCAAATTCAGATGGTCCAAATCGCTGGTTGATCGATCGAACAAATGACTGCCAATCTGGGAAGTGGCCATGTGCAAACAGCGCCTCAAACCAGCAAGATGCAGGCATGTCCAAATTAAAAGATACCAGATCTAAACGATCATGATCTGGAACTTGGTAATAACGAAAATACCTGTCAACCGCGAACAACCAAGGCCCCGGATCGCCAGATCCGAAACGAGGGAAATCGATTTTCATAGATCTGATCGGTTGAGGGCCACGCGAAGGAGAGGCTCCCAATACGCCAGATTGTGGGTTGATCGTCAGTGTAGTTAACTGCTGCTGCATATTCTGGAGTAGATTGAACATATCCTGGAGTTGGCCCTGAAAATCATCCAGGCGTTGAGTTTGAGACAACTCAAATGCATGCTGCCGATGGTCCAAAGTTCTTTCCAGATTAGAAAATTGTTGCTCATGGCCTTGAATTTGTGCAGCAAGATCCTTGAGTCTCGTGTTTTCCGCCATAGTGCAAGAAAGCTCAATGAAAGCACCAATGTAACAGGGAAGTTGTAACAGAAAAGAGAGAGAAAGGATTTAGAGAGAGAAAGAGGGATAGAAGAGAGTTGTTGTAATTTTTCATGTCATTTCCTCAGCCCCAAAGTGACTATTTGTAATACAATGGATGATAACATAATTAAAAGGTGAATTAATTGAAATAAAGAAAACAGTCATTGGGCCATTAATACATTCAGCCCATCACATAGTCCTTAAGGTATTTGGGCAACTTCCTTACCCTCACTCCATTGGGTTAGTATTGGGCTTTTTCCCCCAAGCCCGTTACAATATAGCATGTTTTAATAAAATTCTATACCACGGGAATTGTTGCCTGGATTGTGCCCGAACGATTTGTGCCCAATTTGTGATAGAAATTTTTATATTCAAAGGGTGAAAAAATAAATTGCTCGGTCAACTTCCATGCTCCGTAAGCAAGGACACGTGGCATAGCTTCTATCACAAACTATTAGGTAAAATTTAATTAATCAGGTACGTTTTAGATTGACACAATTCTTTTTGGTAAACTAGATTGACACATTTTTTTATAACTAAAAGCTATTTTTAAACTAAAAAAATAATTAAAAAAAGTTAATTGATTATTATATATAGTTGTTGTGATGATTTTAAAGGAGGGAAGATGAAAAATTTGTTGTAAGGATGGATTACGAGGATAAAGCATAAAACTTATAAATACAAATTTAGAATAAAGATAAAAGTAAATTTAGGAGGACTCCAAAAAATCTGGTCTCCATCTTAAAAAAAGTCCCTCTTTTTAGCTTTTAACTTTTTTCAATATTATGTAAAAAAATTATAATAAGAGTTTTTATAAAATTATGTTTGGTTAAACTTTTAATTTTAAGGAAAAGAAAAGCTAAAAATAAGATATCACAAATGAGCACTTGAAATATCCTCATTGAAATTGAAATGAGTCATTATTTTCTGAATAGTTTGCCATGGAAACATTTTTTGCTTAATATACTGTTTATATAATTATCCTTAATAAAATAATACTTAATTAAGACAAAATTAAATAAAAATATATTGGTCTTCTTGTCCACTGAAATTTGTTTATAAGAGCATTATTGTCTTCACATACTGAAGAAAAAAAATGCGAAATCGATTCTTCTTATAAAAAGAGATATGATTAAATGGTTACAAAGTTTTTTGATTTTGTTTTTGTAACATGGACGTATTTAACATGAATTTATATTTCACAATTATGCCTGCATGATTGATATATGTTAATTAGAGATGTATACAATTATTAATGTACATTCATCTAATAGCTTAATCTTTTAAATTGAATTTTTTTTATATGATATCATAACTTAGGTGTCACGGATTCGATCATCACTACCTCCCATTTAGTTAGTAATTAATTAAATTTTGTGAATTTTCTTAGCACAGGTAAATAAATCTGTGCACCGTCTACCTTTCAAAATCTAATGGACTTTCATGTGAAGGGATCTCTTAAAAAAATAATAGCGTTATCTAATAACTTAAACTTTTGAGTTGATGATATAGTACAACAAATCCTGCAAACAATTCTTTAGATTGGCATTGGTCTTTAAGATTTGGTTTAACGATGATATCAGAGGTTTAATCATCCACTCTCTAGGAGAGAATTTATTGTAATCCAGGACTACCATTTTTTATGTGGTCCCTTAGTATAATTAGGAGGGTAAAATTGGGAAAAAGTAAAAATAGTAGGGGTAAAAAAGGAAAGAAAAAAGTTAATGTTGTGAGAGGGAGCACCAAATCATTGGGTGGTCTTGGAGCATAAAAAATATTTCTCCACTCCACTACAGATGAAACTTTCTTTCTCTACTAAAGTCCTTACACTCCAATAATATACCCAAAAAAAAAAAAAAACTACAATAATCTCATGCATTACACAAATTATTCATCAAATGAAAGTTCCCAAAGTAACTTGAAAAGAACAATGGTTGCTAACTAAGACAAACAGGCTTGCCTGATTATTAAAAATGAAACATATATCACACATAGCACAAGAACTAATATACGAAAAAACTAGGATAAATAAAAAAACAACAATTTTAAAGTGGAGAACAGATGAACCTAACATATATAAATCAATTCTATGCACACTGGTAACCAGGAGGAACCGATTTTTGACAAGCACCAAGTAGCAAGCTGAGGGTGACAGGTACATTCAAGTTAATCCCAAGCACATTGGCCTTAAGAGCAGTGCATAGGCAAAGTGCTGCTTCCAAATCTGCTAAACCCTCAAGCAATGCACAACACTTGCTTGTAGAAGGGGATCCAACAACAACGTTAACAAGTCCTAGAATGTCAGCACAAACCCCTAGCTTTAATGTGTCCTTAGGACACTTTGTCTTGCATGATGAGCAACAAGAAGCATCAGTGAATGTAGAGTAAGTAAGGAGAGAAAACACTAAAATGGTTGCAAGGAGCTTGTTGGAAGCCATGGCTAGCTTGCAAATGAAAAAACAGTTGCAATTTGCTTTGATGTGTTCAATCATGCAATGGGAAGGACAGAGGAGGTGGACCGTTTTTAAAGGCAAATTGTGAATTTGGGTCACGTGGAAAAGAGAGTGATAATGTTCCAGTTGGATGTTTTGTATGCTTCTGAAATAATGGATTCCTTTGTTCACTGTAGTTCAGAAAGATGTCAGTGTAGTTAAATTTACAGCAATAGAAAGTGTGTTTCTGGCTAGTGGATCTCTCATGTGGAAAAGTGATCATGTGGTCATGTTATTTGATCACAACTACTCATTTAAAAATTATCTATTTTTCTGTCTCTTATCTCACCATCAATGAGTGATTGTGATCAAATAACATGACCACATAATCATTTTTCCACATGAGATGATCCACCCTCGTGTTTCTCTCTCCCAAGTACGTGGTAAAATTATTGTGGACTATGTTTATTTTTACAATACTTGTTTCTGTTCTTGTTCTGCTCTGAAAAGGGCAGGTTTGGCTCATGTACAATGTGTTAAATTGAGAAAGTAAAAAAGGGTGTGTAAAAATAGTCCATTAACTTGTACTAAAAAAAAAAATAGTTCATTAACTTTAACTTATGCTAGGGGTTAGTTTGTTGTGATATTTAAACTAGAGGTGAAATCATGTATCATGAAATTTCACTCTTAATTTAACTCTCTTACCAAATTGTATGATAAGGAAGGAATTTTACACTTGAAGGGTTTCTATAATGTAAATATTGAGCCAGCTCAAAATTACTTACGGGGATGAGCTTCCTAAGCAAAGATTACTCTTACAAATAAAATAGTATAATTTTTCGTAATGTAAAATTTCACTCTCAATTTACTTATGGATATATATCATATCCTAACTACCCACTCAACAATATACTAAAGGATGGATACTCAAATATCATAACAATATCAAACAGCAAAGATACTCAGGATGAGATCCTTATCTCAACAGAAAGGAAGCTGAATCCTACCACAACTGGAAAGTTCACAGAAACCGTAAAGGTAACCCCTATAAATAAAAGGCTAAAGACCCCAGGTACATATTTTTAACCTATTTATTAATACTGCCAACACTGTGCACATACTCACGTCTTGATTATAAACCTATTGCTTGTGTGCGGTGATTGAGACAACGACTGTAAATCAAATATACATCTGATTATACAATATCTCTGAGCGCAGACCATACAGTATAGCAATACGGTCTTTACAGGACTAAGAACTCGCATGCCAAATTGACCCTTGAGAGTATGATAAATAATAAGGAATTTTACACTTCAAACCTCAAAGGTTTCTGCAATGAAAAACTTGAGCCAACACTATGGCACTGGTGGGGATGAGCTTTATTAAGTAAAGATTAGTATTACACTTAAAGAGTATGAGCAAACCATTGATAAGAAATTTTAAAATAAAAAAAAAATAAATTGAAAGACTGAGCAGCTTAGGCTTCCTGCTTGAATCTCTTGATCGGTATCTTCGAATCAAAACTATTAATACACTAACAATTGAACTTCTAAATGTGGATATATTTTTTCTTCTTGTTCCTCAGAGAGAGACAAAATTTCCAAGCAAACACTCCTGCTATTTTAAGGAGCGGCGTGAAATCTAAATCTTTTGAGAGTATATCTAGATAAAGTTAAGGTTTCTTTATGAAAATGAAGAAAATAAGTTTTGAAAAACGAACGGAAGAAGAAAAAATGAGAATAAACTAGGACAAATTGCAGTGAGATATTTGGTCCCACCCAATTTTTTTTGTGCATCACGCAATTTTGTCATATTCTCATAATTTATAAGTGGTTTCCAGCCTATTATTTATTTTATTTTATTTTTTAAAAAAGTGAGGTGTGGACTATGGAGTTTGTCTTGTTTCGTGATTTATGTCGATGACTGAGCTGTTGTATGTAGGGGTCGCAATTTAAGACACGATCCGCCAACCCAACCCGGACCCGACACGAAATTTTTGTGTTCGGGTCAACCTGTTTAATAAATGGGTCGTGTTTGGGTTGGAAAAATATAACACGAAAATATTCGTGTAGGGTCACGGGTCAACCCGTGAACCCGCTCTGACCCGCAAATATAATTTTTTTTTTTATTTTTTCAAGGTTATTATGGTAATTTTATTGAATTATATAAAAAAAAATATACACTCTAGGTTTCTTTTTATTGAAGATTTTTTTTTTGTTATATTATATATAATAAACGGATCACACTTATATTATAAGATTTTTCGGGTCGTGAAACCCGCAGAAAAAAATTTTGACACTAATAATTAATCGGGTCGTGTTCGGGTTGAATCTATTCATAGAGAGACGATTTGCCACACTAGTTGTATGAATTATTCAAATCAATAGGTCATTTTAAGGAATGTATTTTGGTACAACAACGAAAGTAAATATTCTCTTAAAAAATTATATACAAATATAAAAAGACAAAATTATAATTATAAGAAGTGAGATTATAGTTACTACCTCCTTTGTCACTACTGAATCGCAACTATTGATTTCTGTCAATCTAACGTTTATAATTTATTGGGTTATAGTTATTAATTAATTATTAATTTTGAATAAATTATAACCTTTAAATTGACGGAAATCAACGGTTACAATTTAGTAATGACTATAACCTTTCTCGTATAAAAATAGTGTAAATATATTATTATTTTTATATTTGATGAAAAAATATATCGAATAATCGATACATTCGTAATACTAAAACTATTTTCTTTGAGAGTAGTCCATATGCCTGTGTCGGCAAAGCATCCTTAGAGGGCGATGAACCCTAAAGAGTCCCATCTAAAAGGTGGAAACATGATTTGATTCTCGAACAAAAATCGACCACAATCAAACTTGCTTTTCTCGTTTCCCCCCTATTTTGTCTCCCCCTAATTAATAGCTTTTGTTGTTTCCACTTTCCCCCCTTGAATAAAACTTATGTGCAACAACAACAAAAATGGTCAGAATTCAATGAATCGGCTCGATTAATTTAATATAGGGAAAAATATTTTTGCAAATTAATTCAGATAAGTTATCTGCATTTATTCGTAAAATGACGTCATTTTAGTATTGAAATCTTAAAAAAAATTAAATATAAAGACTATTATAACCCTAAAATGAATTAAAATTACAAAAACACCATGATTTTCGTTCCAAAATGACGTCGCATTGAGCTTACTGTAGATAACTTATCTGCAATAAATGCAGAAAAATCAAACCCTTAAATATAAATTATAATGGAAATATTACTCTCATTTTACATGAGATAATTATATCATTTTATCTCAATTCGAAAATTGCACCCACTTTTTTTTTTTTTTTTGCTTTTTAATGATGGACTCCACTTGGACTCTCTCTATAGCACGAGAGAGCTACTCCCATGTAACATGAGACTAATATTCCCCAAATTATAAACGAGGTTAATAAAATACGAGAGGATATTCTTATTACCAAAATCTTCTACTACCAACTCACTACCCATCTAATCACCATTGGATCAACATTTTCTCTTTTTTCAAAAACTTTTTATCATTCTCTCTCTTTAATTCATTAGTAATTAGATAGGTAGTAAGTTAATAGTAAAAGAATTTGGTAATAAGAATATCCTTTCTCGTAAGATACAAATCCAAAAAAATGTCAGTGAAACCTATCTCAGCTCGAATTTATAAAAGCTTGAATTGGGCCGAACCAACTCAATCACATGGATTCCAAAATTTTGCTTATGTTTTGGATCAACACATTGGACCTTCATCTGATCCAAGATTAATCTCGGTACCATAATATCAAAATTCCCATAAATAACCCTTAGGGGGCATTTGGTATTCAGATTTTTTTGAATTTCTTAAAAAACATTGTAGGGAGAATTAAAATGCCACGTTTGATAGTAATAAATGCAAAACTTTCTCGAGTAAAATGTTTGCCCGATTTAGTGTTGTTATGTGTAAATTGTTGTAGGGTTACCGTGTTAGAAAGTCTATGAATTATGTGGTATAATTTTTGGGAAAAATGTGTATCTTTTTAAATGACACAACTTATATCCTTTCACTCTCACAAAGAGGTGGGACCCGCACCTTTTTTTTGTCAACTCTCTTTTCATTTATCTATACTTTTCTCTCTTTTAAAATGACATAACTTTACATCGTTTAAAATGACACAAACTTTTGTTATAAAAAAAAAAAAATGACACAAACTTTTCTCATAATTTTTTTGCCGAGGTAAGTAAAAAAGTAAACGAAACAAAGTGGATCAAATTAACTCTGCTTTTTTGTGTAATATCTGTACGAGCAAATGGACTTCATGAAATGACAGCAAGCTCCTACTACTGTAAAGGTGGGGTCGGTGGCGGGTCGCAAGTGCGGTCATAAATTTTTGGATTTCAATTTTTTTTTCTTCCTTTTTTTAGGTTGCAGATTCTTATTTGTCTCTTGATTCAATATATATTAGGAGTAAATACTCTTTTAAGTCCATAGCAAAAAATATGATCCCAATTTTAATCCCTTACAAAAAAAATTAGTCTTGAGGTCCCTAAAAAATTTAAAGTTGATCAATTTAGTTAAAATTGTGGTCTCTCAAAAATTTAAAAAAGACCTACATTAGTCCCTCAAAAAGACAAAAATGAGTCCACTTTGAATTTCATAGGAACTAGGTGACTAATTTTTTTATAATGGACTAAAGTGGAGAATGAATTTTTTGTTAGGGACCAAAAATAATATTTATTCTTATATTAGATTATGAGTAGGTTTAAGCGTTCATTTAAACTTTTTTTACAAAAAAAATTTCGAAGGCGCTGCCCCCGAATCCCCGCCACTAAATGTGCGGATATAAATTTTTTTTCCTGGGTCCGCCTTTGGGTGGGATTATTTTTATAAAATAATCTCATATTCCTACTACTATTTCACAATCAACTCAACAAACTTAGTCAAATATTCCCGAGATGAATTTTGGTTAACTAAACACATTTTTATAACTTGCGAGAGGAAAAAATATTTCACACTATATTCCGTCAAAATTATTTTCTTGATAAATTTTTTTTTTCTCCAATACCAAGACCCCTTAACATTGTTATCCCGTAATAGCCAATAACTTATGACAAACTATTCCGCTCTGATACGGTTATAATAATAGGATATACCCTCTCAAATACTAATCTAACCCTACTTGTATTCTCCACTTTTTTCATAGCGTGTCAGTGTCCCTCCACCTTATGGAGAACAAGGATGGGGTTCTACCATTCACGAGTATGGAACACGTTTTTCCTCGTACATGACATATCACCAAAGCCCCGGTCCCGCTATACTCTAAATTCCAAACTCCCAATTTTGGTGCATCACTATTTATGTAGCACCGATACGATATGCGATACGTGACATGACACGACATAACACTCCGACAAGTAAATCTTAAAAAATTATGGATTTTATCACGTCGGGACATGTTTTAATATTAAATAATATTTTTAATTTATATAGTGTATATTTCATTTAATATTTAATAATTTAACAAAAAAATGAAACTAAATTAATAATACCCATCAACACGTTATAAAGATGGAAGTTTTAATAAAAAAAATAAAAACTGGGATGAGAGAGATATAATATCAGATAGAGATAACAAATCATATTAGAGAGAGATCGGATAGAATGAGATACAACAAGAGCGTAATAGGAATTGACAACAATGATGCTGAGATGATCTCTTATCTACTTAAGGGAAAAAAAGATAAAAAAATAAAATTGATATGATAAGGTGGAAGCTTTATTAATATATTTTAATTTTTGTAAAAAAATTAAAAAAAATAAAAAAAAATTACGAAAATGTCATTTGATCGTGTCGGACACGGTCAAATTTACGTGTCGGAATGGTCAACGTGTCGGAAAAAGTCAACTGTGTATCCAACACCATGTCAGAGCGTGTCAGAGTGTGTCACCGTATCGGAACGTGTCGAACCCGACTCTTCCTATTTTTACAAGTGCCGTAAACATTAGCTTTTGTAAAAAGTTCATTATATCAGCATCAAAGACCACTTTTGTGGTTTTCTTTAGTCAGAGCACGGGTCATTTTAATGGGCCGGAAGGAGTTTAAAGCAAAGGAAGAGAATTTGTGGTGTCAAAGTGTGAGAGGCTTGTGATTTGCTTATGAGGGGAAATTTTTTAATACTACGGGTTATATGCTATAGATGTTGTATTCATGTCTGTTCGAAATGCAAATCATAATATTTATTCTTATGTGAATATTCATGTCTATTCGAAATGCAAATCATAATATTTATTCTTATGTGAATGAGAATGAACAAATGGAAGTTTAACTGGAAGTATTTTATAAAGTGTCTTGGAATTTTATTGATTTATTTATTTTTATTTTACATGTGGAAGAGGAAATTTAAAATTTGAAAACAATCAACAAAAAGTGACCTTACCTCTTTTTACTTTTCTTGATAGATTGACTATGGCTAACCTAAGGAAAAAAAATAGCATTCATGTCCTAAAGGTCTATATAATTGTCTAATTAGAATTGTCCCACCACGATATATAATTGTCTCAAAAGGTCTAATACCCGTTTACTAAAATAGGTAAAAATAAAATAAAATAATTATAACTCTTACTTTTTTTTTTATATTCTCATCCATGTCCCAAAAACTTTCCTCATCTTGTCAGGGTGTAGGTACACCATTATACCCAAAGTTTGCTCGCTTATGAGACTTTTGATAAATAGATATTCGAAACTCTAACAAATCCAATTAATTCTGTTACGGATGAAGCTCGGTCAACCGTCTTCCGAGAATATCTCGGATGAAGATATGGCAAAATCTCAACTGACTGAAAGACGCCTGTTGAGGCCGACCAAGTCGGACGAAATCTCAACAATAGAGCTCAGCAACCGAGCCAGGTACCTCTATAAATAATAGCTCAGACATCTCAGGTACACACCTCTGAATCGCCTAGCTTATTCCACTCATTGTGCACACATACCACCCCCTGGTTATAAAGCCTATTGCTGGTGCGCAGTGATTGGGACCTCGGCATATAGCCTAGTACATTGGGCATATACATCATCTCTGAGCGCATACCACCCGGTATAGCAATACGGTCTACCTCGGACCTAACATTGGCGCCGTCTGTGGGAACTCGGTAAATTTCGATTCCCATAACACCATGACCAACGCAAGATCCACGTCGGGCAATGCTCAGGGGCCATCCCAAATGTCTGGTTTGGAGCAGCTCCAGGCTTCCGCTAGCCCGGTTCTGGTGGACGTGCAAGTCGAAGAGGTCGGATCACAGAGGCCGCCTCCTAGACCGCCGATTGGAAACACAACGACTGTGAATCGTCAACCCGAGCCACCGAATGTAACTTCGATGGCAATGGGAGCAATCCTCCAGCGGATGCAGGAAATGGAAAACAGATTCCTAACACAACAACGACTAGATGCTGAAAGAATGGCCACGCTGGAGGCTGAACTACGAAACCGGACCGCTCAAGGTGGAACCGGAAGCGGGCCACAGGCTCAGGACGGAGGGAACCAGCACCAAAACATAGGTGGAAATGCTACTGCGGGTAATGGAGCCGCCCAACCCCATAACACGTCCGCTCCTGAAGTCAACGTCCTAGAAACCCTGTCTCAACACCTCGGCAATCAGCAAGAGGTAGGAGGCCAGAACATTGCCACCAACAACCAAAATTATCTGAACGACGATGAAGCTAACGACAGCCCGTTTACGGAAAGATTAATGAACCTGGCCATCCCCCCAAGGTTCAAGAGCACCAGAATACCTCAGTATGATGGGAGCCAAGACCCAGAAGCCCACTTGGAGGCCTTCAAAACCGAAATGCTGTTTAATGGGATTACAGGACCCATCAAGGCCAGAATTTTCGCAACAACCCTAACGGGACAGGCAATGACCTGGATCACCAGGTTGCCCAAAAACTCAATTGACTCGTTCGAAGATTTAGCGCGAACTTTCCGCCTAAACTTCGCAACCAGCAAGGTGCATCCCATGCCGGCTTACGCGCTAGGAAGAATTCGTCAGAAAGACAATGAATCATTAAGGAAATACCTTGATAGGTTCAAAGATGCAGCACTGAAGGTCCGCGGTCTCACTGAAGCTGTGCACCTCCATCTAATCATTTCTGGATTAGATGGCGACTCCCCCCTCGCAAGGTCGATCTACAAGAACCCGGTCAATGACCTCGAAGAATTCCGACGTAGGTCCGTCAAATACATCGACGTGGAGGATATGCAGCAGGCATACGTCGACTCTCGTGGGCGGAGCCCGTCTAGAAGAAGCCCAAATAAGAAGAACGGTAGAGATCGCGACCACAAGGGGTCCAAAAAAGGGAACGACACTCGCGAGAAGAAGACGGAAGATCGTTCTCCCAGAACGAAGTTTGAGGACTATACACCATTAAACGTGCCCAGATCCAGGATCTGGAGGGAAGTAGCCCAGACCGAGATGCGAAACGTCGACCGACCTCGCCCCCTTAGGGCAAAGAGCGGATTGGACAAAAGCAAATATTGCGCCTTCCATGACCAAAACGGCCACATCACGGATGACTGCTGGGACCTTCGAGACGCGATTGAAAAACACGTCAGAGAAGGAAAGTTAAAACAGTACATAATTCGTACGCAAGGTAAGAAGAACAACAAACCCAGACAAAAAAGCCAAAGCCGAAGTCCGAGGCGGGGAGACAAAAGAGACCAGAGGCAAGACCGCAACGCCAAGGGCAAGGAAGTCGACGACAGAGCGGAGACTTTTCCTGAAGCAGAGTTTGAATGCAATGTGATCAGTGGGGGATTGGGTGGCGGAGGAGACTCGGCGAACGCTCGAAGGAAATACTTAAAAGAGGTCATGTCCATTAGAGACCGGCCAACTTTTAAGCCAAACCTCGACGAACCCGAACCCCCTCCGATATACTTCACCAGAGCAGAGCTGGCAAGGGTCGTGCCAGGACATACTGACGGATTGGTAGTCACTGGAGTGCTAGTCAATTGCCGAGTCAGGAGAATCTTCCTTGACCACGGAAGCTGTGCAGATATAATCCTCTGGGACGCCTTCAAGAGGATGAATTTGGATGAAAAGGACCTAAAGCCATGTGTTACCGAGCTCCTTGGCTTCAACGGAGCACCATCCCCACCAAAAGGTTACATCGACCTCAAACTGACCCTCGGCACGAAGGATTCCTTCCGTACGGAGAGAGTTCGGTTTGTGGTAGTGGACACTTCCTCCTCTTATAACGTAATCATTGGTCGTCCTACTATTCACGATTGGGACATGATGATATCCACCAAGCACCAACTCATGAAAATGCCAGGGCCCAACCTCGAAATAATCACAATTCCTGGAGATCAAAGAGAGTCAAGGGAGTGTTATTATGAGAAAATTCGGGCCCATCACGGTGACCCGGCATCTCCTCCCCGGACAAGGGGAGAAGGATCAAGCCACCGAGTTTTCAGGTCGACCGACAGAGAGGTCAACCTGGTCGAGCTCGACATGCGAGAGGAGCTTCAATCGCCTCGACCACAACCTGAGGGCGAATTACAAGAAGTCGAGATCCGCGGTGACGGCCAAGGCTACACCAAGGTCGGAAAGTCTCTGGAGCTAGAGTTTCAAAACGAACTCGTAGCATTCCTAAAGACCAATTCCGACGTATTTGCTTGGAAGGCCTCCGAGATTCCTGGAATTGATCCAGCCTTTTGCTGCCACAGGCTATCAATGTATCCGGGAGCAAAGCCGGTATCCCAAAAGAAAAGAAAGATTGGGATAGACAGACGACAGGCTCTAAACGAACATGTGGACGAGCTCTTGGAGGCCGGATTCATTCGTGAAATACAATATACTACCTGGCTGTCGAATGTAGTAATGGTCAAAAAACCAAGCGGAAAATGGAGAATTTGTGTTGATTACACAGACCTAAACAAGGTCTGCCCAAAGGATT
>JAVKPL010002096.1:0-18070 GCA_032173675.1 Gastrolobium villosum
AAGTAATCGGTGAGTCAATGGGCACAGTAACAGTGTGAGGAACAGCCGAGAAGCACATGAAACAAGTAACGAGACCATTATGACTAGCTAATTTGGACAATTAGGAAGATGAGATAGCAGTTGGGCTAATTTTCGTTTCACCTTGCAACTGGGCCGACGTAGCATGATACTGAAAGGTCATGGTCATGGTAGTATAATCCGTGAGTATGGGGCCCAACGTAGCCAACCACTGAATACCCAATACCACATCTGCACCCTTGAGGTTCAAGACAAAGAGGTCAGCCACAAACTCAAGAGATTGAAGCACAAGAGACACTGATAACAAGCAGCGGCACAATGCATCAATTCCCCATTTCCCACTTGCACCTGAAAGGAATTAATTGAGTGTAAAGTGAGGCCAAGATGAGATGTCATGCGTTCGGAAAGGAAGTTGTGGGTACTGCCCGAGTCGATAAGGATCTGAACACAGTGGCCATGAATGGAACCTTGCAACCGGAAAGATCGCGCAGAATGATGGCCGAACATGGCATTCAAGCTGATTTCGGGTGTGGAAGCTGTTGTCATGGTTGGATCGGGTGGCAGATCTAGAGGTACTGGTTCAACGAAATCACTGCTCATATCAGATTCAACCTCAGATCCAGCAAAATAAAGGAGGGTAGCCTTACCCTTGCACTTATGACCAAAAGTATACCGTTCATCACAATTATAGCACAAATTGCGATCCCGCTTAGCTTGCCTCTCAGCCGCTGATAAACGGCGAATAGGAATTGCTGGTATAGCTTCAGTATTCTTCGGTGGACCGGTTAACAAAGGAACAGGTGCTGGTAACGCTGTTGACGTCGTGGAACGCAGCGTCCATGACCATGAAGGAGGTCTGTCATCCGTAAATTAGTCTTCGAATAGTCTAGCCAAGGCGAAGGAGCCATGCAGATCCGGAGGCCGCATAGTCAATTCAGCGCGACGGATCTGGGGTTTTAACCCACTGATAAACATACTCTTAAGTAGATCAGGTCCAACATTACGTACCTTACTGGAAAGACTCTCAAACTGAATCTGATAATCACAAACTGAACCGATTCGTGTCAATTTGGTGAGTAGACCAGCGGCATCTTCGAAATCTGTAGGTCTGAATCAGTGGTGTAAGGCGACATGAAATTGCGCCCAAGAAGTACATAAGCCATCACGATTTAGCCCTTGAAACCAACGAGCCGTAGGCGGATCGAGATGAAATGAAGCCAGAAGGAGCCGCTCACCATTAGGAATCTGATGATAAAGGCAGTAACGGTCCACCGCAAAAAGCCAGTCGGTGGGATCTCCGGATGCGAACCGTGGAAAGGCTAATCTCGGACGTTGAGCACGCGGTGGGTTGATCATATCAGCATGATTCCCAGGAATGGAACCTAAAATTCCCAGATGAGCCGTGCGAAAGGACTCAACCATGGTATGCATCTCAGTCTGTAGATCAGCACGAAGTAACTGAACCTGGTCACGAATCAGATCAGGGATTAGTAACTGTTGCTGTTGAAGATCGACGATCTGATTGTGCAATTCCCTGGAATGAGTGTTGATATTATCCGGCATGGTGGAGACGTGAGGACAATGAAAGCACCAAATGTAGCGTGTAGTTACATAGCGGGAAAATAAGGAAGGAGATGAGAAGAAAGAGAGAGAGAATTGTGAAAGCTTTTCTGATTGTCTTCTATATTATTTGAATATTCTTTTTATAGTATCTATTACATGTATCACTACTGGACTATTGAAATACAAATAATGAGGCTATCCATTAATGAGCCCAGTAATCCCTCAAATGTTTGGGCCGCTGTGGGGCTCTTTTGGGCCTGGCCTGTAACACCCCGTCTAATTAGGAACATATTTATTAAATTACAATTAGGAATGTGGTAGAATACGTATCTGCGGATTAAATAAAAAATTTGCCTTTTGATTGGAGTAGAAAATTTAATCGGAGAATTAATTACCTATTTTATGCATGTGAAATTCTAGTTAGGAGTATAAGAATAAAGGATGCCACTAATTAAGAAATTATGTGATTATTATTAAAAGTATGTGATTAATTTTATTACAAAGAATAAAATCTTAGTAAGTAATTAGAGGGTACATAAAAAATTATAAGGCTTGGGTTAATTCCTAAATAGGTGAATAATAGGACTTGTGTATTTTGGAACCCAATCCCATCTAAGGGCCTCGGCCCAAGGGCTGTTGAAGAGGACCATAACCATCCCAAATTTTTTTTCCTAACTTTAGACAACCCTCACTTGCCAAATAAAAAAAAAATCTGCATAGTGGTCAATAATTGGTCTAGGATCAACCTTTATCTACCCACCTGCTTCGCCACCTGTACGTATGGGAGAGTGGGGAAATTCCAATTTGTTTATGTTGCTTGTCATCCTACCTTAAGTCAACCAACCTATACATGGCCCTAGCCTGCCCTTGGTCTGCTTATCCGCCACCTCTTCCCCTTACGTGTGCCACTAGGAAAAAAAATCCCATCCTTTATTGTCTCCCTCACCACGTGCGTTTGGAGTGTAGAAAAAGGAACTAAAGGTGCTGACCCCAATCTCAGCTAAGCCTTTGTCCTATGAAAGTAACATGGTCAGCTTGCATGAAAATTGATTGGCCAAAAAAAAATCTCTTTTCCCATACACTGTTTTACTTCGGTGCGCATAATAGGAGTGGAATGAGGAGATATTCTGGTCAAAGAAGCAATCAGTCCTAGCTTTCCTTGCATGTCTGTCACTTGCCCCTCATCCTTTCTTTGCATGAACGCCACTTGTGTTACCTTTGGACACTTGGGAAATCTGATTCCTTTGGTCCCATCATGCGCGTGTATAGAGTCAGAATTATGACCTTGAATCTTTGAAACCAACAACAAGTCAGTTTGCCCTCATTCCTCTCATCACATGCGCCTAGGGGGTCCCAAAAGAAGACTGGTTGCTTGCTGCTGTGTATAAACTTTTTCAGCTTTAACTCAAACTAAATCAGCCTTCCATGCTTGCACCCATTAAGCTCTCACGAGTCAGCTTGCATGTGATTTGATTGGGCAAGAATCCCACTCTCTTCTTACACCACCTGTGCGCATAGGAGGAGTCTCATGAGTTAAATTGCTAGTCACTTTCCTTCTTATACCACACATCTTATTTTCCCTCGTCCTCTCTATACCGCCAACCAGCTAAGGAAGAGACCTTAGATCAGAAAATTCCATCTCACCTCACCCCCACAACAGAATCATGAACGTCCAAAGGAAGAACATCAAGGCAAATCCTGTACCATCTTCCCTTCACCTTCGTTCCAAAATCTTAAGCCTAGGAGGAAGACCTCATCACTTTAACATACGTTTCTTTCCTATTCTTATCTGTCCAGTCGAGCAGCAGCACAAGGAGATTGAACTTGAGTTTTCATCCCCTATTCTCTCCCTTAGTGCGCACAATCCCACTAAGAAGGAGATGATTGGAACCCGAATTATTGCCTAGTTCCAGTGAAAATAATTGATAAGTCTTTGGTGGTTGTGTCTCTAAGCAATTAACCAACCATTTGGGTACATAGCAGAAGCCGTGAATCCTAGAAGAGTTAGAGAGGGAAGTGGCTGTCCTTTAATTATTTTGCTAAGTGGTATACTCAAAGAGAGTGGCAACTGAACCGTAAGCTCACCTCTCCCTCATTATTCTGTTTTTTTTTGTGTATCTAACGCATGGACTTTTGCTGTTACTGTTTGATTGTTGGATGACTGTAATGCTTTATATTTTGGTACTCTTGGATGACTGTAGACTTTATCATCTCTATTTTATCTTGAACCTTTATGAACAGCGGCTGTTTTGGAAAAATCAGAAAAAACGTTTTGCAAAGAGAATTTTGAACGTTTAACTAAGTGCTGAATTTTTTCCAGTTTTACGATCACTTTACGTGTCAGGTTTCAAGGGGCAAACGAACTCCGATTTACTATTATTTTATATGCACGCGAAGCCCCGGGAATGTACTTTCAAACTGTGCAGGTTTCATCTTTATACGAAATTTGTAAAAAAATTTATAAGCTTCGCCTTACAGCTTGTTCCAGAAAACGGACAGGATTCACAAGCGTTTTACGTGTCCTGTTCCGCGGGGCTATTCACCTCCGAATCGCACATAATTTATATGTACGCGATGCCCCGGATGTCTAGTTTTTCAGAAGCTTGGAATATTTTTTATCGCATCTAAATTCGATTTTATACAGATTTTATAAGACAGCAAGCTTTTCGGAAAAGCGTAGAAAATTCAGCAAAGGGTTTTATCCATGAAATTTTCTATATTCGATAAACAACTTTTTTTTTTTTTTTTATGAGGATCAAACCTGGATTTTTTTAAGTTTCCAATTTAAATGATAAAGTTTTTAATTAATTGAGTTCTTTACCGCTGCAACTCTAATACGATTTAGCAAACAACCCTCTTGGATGCATACAAGGGTGGATGTTACACTAATTGGTATCAGAGCAGTTTGGTTCAGGATATCTGTTTTTGATTGATTTGTGTGCTGCTTGGTAAACGATTATTGTCTGTATAATTGTATGTGTTCTTGCTGTTTGAGCCTAGTTGTGAATGAGTTACTGGAAGTGTGATGACGCTAGTAGTACACTGTATTAAACATGATTGTGCCCATCCTTTTGCTAGGTGGTGAGCCTGATCAACTCACTATCGCGCAGTTTGTGTGTGCATAATCATGGTTATCACAGGGTACACATGTGTCTGAACACTAAGTGTGGAATAGTGAATTGTTACTTGAATTTATGGTGAATTAATAATTCTGTTTTCTATGATTTATAAGCAAAGTTTTGTATACATATATTTGGTGTGAATGTTTTGTGATATCCTAGTTGTGGATAAATTATCTATAGATAATGAATGTTGCTATTTACCTATTATTGTGATTTATAACCATTCGTATACTGTGATTGTAGCATATAACTGGGTAGTAGAACTGTTAATAGTTACTAAGTTTGTTATGTTATTGCGTAGGGGGCTAATCTGTTTGCGTAGCAGTAACTTAATTATGAAAATTTATGTAGGGATAGGTCACTTACCTAGGTAGATCCGGTTAATGCTCTTAGAACGTAGAATTAGTATTAATAAAGGCGTTGACATGTGAGATCACTGTCTTTACAAATCTTCTAATGGTGAATTGGCACTAGACATAATTCGTAAGAAAGAAGCTGTTAAACAAAGTGGAGATATGTTGGGGTAGGGTATGTGACTCCTGTCTCGGTGTCCTTCTTGTGAGCAATACTTGTTATTTTACTTTGTACATCTTGGATTGCTTTGTCTGATTCTGATTACTTTTAGATTTGCATATAGTTTATTGTCTCTGATTATAATAGTTGAGGTATGTGATAATTGTTTAAATTTATCAGTTTATATATTAAACATTTGTTTAACTAAATGCAAAATTAAAGAAAGGTTATCTGAATTGCAAATAGAATATAGTGAATGAAATAGGTAAACTCTAATTACTTAGAAATACACTTCTTGCGTGTTTTATTATGTGAGTTAATTGGCACTTTGCTAAAATTAAAACTTGAAGCTTCGGAAGATTCTAATTGGTTACTAAAACTTTATCTAATCATGTAGAGGCATGGATATTATACACTCATGACATAATTGGGGGATTAAATAGAGATATTGAAATTCAACTATTTATAAGCTTTGACTGTTAGGAGCTCATACCTGTTAGTTGCACTAAGTTCTGAAACCTGATGGCGGCTGGTATATGGAACTTTAAGTTTGGTTTACTTTATGAACATTATATTATTAATTTGGTCACATTGGTTCATCACTTCTAACGAATATTTACATAAAAATCGTCAAACCTTAGGGTCACTTGAAATACTCCTTAACACTGCATAATTCTATTTTCCTTGTTGAGTGTTTAGGAGCCGAACATACTGAGCTGCGCCCCATGCTTGGTCCTTGATTTAATTTGTTCTGTATAGGTGCTGTTAAAGTAGCGTCTAAAGTACAAGTGACTTTCTTTGGTGGGCTAATGTGAATTAAAGGAAATTTGTTTTAATTAAGTACTTTGCACTTGACGTATGAGTTGTTCAACCTTCTTGATTAATACCTTTTGTTGTGCTATAACCCGAATTGATGCAGGGTTGCTTACCATGTTCTCACCTTGATGCACCATATTAGATTCCCAAAAGAACACTATATTTTGTCACGAATATCAACCCTTAAATCACACCTATCCACTATATGATTTGATTGCACTATTCTCTTATCTGGGCTAAATGTTGGAATAAACCACTATCTAGATTTAATTGCTTGTGTGTCCAAGTGTTAAATAAGGATTAATATGAATTTTCCTTACTTTTGGTTCATGTTTGAGGGGAACTGTTAATTATCAAATTATTTGATGTGCCGCTAGAGCTAGTACTAAGTAGAACTTTTCGTTATGCTTGCACAACTCGTTGAGTATCTAATATGAAAACTGAGTGAGTAAGATAAGAGTTAAATTCGACGTGAGCATTCAGACTTTGGTTAATTACTGTTTAATCGAAACCATATTCATCCTGTGAATTAAATATGCTGTTGTAAACCTCATGTTTAAAAGTTGATATTCATTTTGGAATTGTTTAAATATATCATGAAATGTTATTCTTATTTTGAAAGGTTCTCATCGGATAGGTAGATTGCTGCATGTATAGATGTGGGTAGTCATTTGTTTGAGGAATTTTGAAACCGATGTTGTTCATGCATGGGGTCTCACATCATAAAATATTACTTGTCCCTTGAATGAATATTTAATTGCAGCTAGGAACCTGGAGTGTGATTATTGTGAACTTGATTTATGAAAGCTTGGTCTGTTTTGGTGGATTGTGTTTGGTAACTGTCTCAAAATTGTAATGTGTGTCAATGATTTGAAAGTCATATCATGGTTAATGGATCCTCTGATCAGTGGAGTCAATTACATCTGAGGCACCTAGGACAGCGGAAAGCTTGAGGAAGTTCCTCATGCGGGTGTTTTGACGAGCTGTATGAGAGGTACCACTTAGCATGATATGTTTGAAAAGTAAAATTGAACTTTTGTGATTTTAGGAAGGTTCTTCTTGTTAAAGTTCAGAATGTAAAAGTTTGGATATGATACAAGTGTGTGATGTGTCTGGTTAGCGAATCAATTCGAGTCAGCGAAAGGAATTAGGTAGGAAGTAATAACACTTCTAAATAGTAACAAGCGCTATATAAAGAAGAAATGTGAGGAATTGGAGGTCCTAGTTAATTAGTACTATGTGGTGTTTACTTCTTGTGTTGCACTGTTGAATCAATTGTCTAAAATGTCGTTCAATTGTGCCCCAGTAAGATTGTTTGTGAATGAAAAGTGTGTTACAAATGAAATTGTTAGTGTCTATTACCTGTAAACTATTACCGTTTTCTGTATAGCTAGAATTCTTGGCCTTGCAATATTCTGCCCGGCTCGTTCTACTTGTAAGGAATTTAGGAAAATTGTTGATATTATGCTTAAGTTTAAAAAGACTTTATTATTCCCTCTAATATGATGTTATACTTATATTGTTTAATGATTGTATAAAGTATAAAATTTGTTGGTGATGTCTTGAGATGTCTGATGAATTTTATAACTCGTCTGGATGCATTAAACTGTGTGATATGGTGTAGTGGTGTTAAGAGATAGACTTAGGCACCTTTGGATTGATAAGACGAAGTTTGGGGACAAACTTCAAAACGAGTTGGGGAGAGTGTAACATCCCGTCTAATTAGGAACATATTTATTAAATTACAATTAGGAATGTGGTAGAATACGTATCTGCGGATTAAATAAAAAATTTGCCTTTTGATTGGAGTAGAAAATTTAATCGGGGAATTAATTACCTATTTTATGCATGTGAAATTCTAGTTAGGAGTATAAGAATAAAGGATGCCACTAATTAAGAAATTATGTGAGTATTATTAAAAGTATGTGATTAATTTTATTACAAAGAATAAAATCTTAGTAAGTAATTAGAGGGTACATAAAAAATTATAAGGCTTGGGTTAATTCCTAAATAGGTGAATAATAGGACTTGTGTATTTTGGAACCCAATCCCATCTAAGGGCCTCGGCCCAAGGGCTGTTGAAGAGGACCATAACCATCCCAAATTTTTTTCCTAACTTTAGACAACCCTCACTTGCCAAAAAAAAAAAAAAAAAAAATCTGCATAGTGGTCAATAATTGGTCTAGGATCAACCTTTATCTACCCACCTGCTTCGCCACCTGTACGTATGGGAGAGTGGGGAAATTCCAATTTGTTTATGTTGCTTGTCATCCTACCTTAAGTCAACCAACCTATACATGGCCCTAGCCTGCCCTTGGTCTGCTTATCCGCCACCTCTTCCCCTTACGTGTGCCACTAGGAAAAAAATCCCATCCTTTATTGTCTTCCTCACCACGTGCGTTTGGAGTGTAGAAAAAGGAACTAAAGGTGCTGACCCCAATCTCAGCTAAGCCTTTGTCCTATGAAAGAAACATGGTCAGCTTGCATGAAAATTGATTGGCCAAAAAAAAATCTCTTTTCCCATACACTGTTTTACTTCGGTGCGCATAATAGGAGTGGAATGAGGAGATATTCTGGTCAAAGAAGCAATCAGTCCTAGCTTTCCTTGCATGTCTGTCACTTGCCCCTCATTCTTTCTTTGCATGAACGCCACTTGTGTTACCTTTGGACACTTGGGAAATCTGATTCCTTTGGTCCCATCATGCGCGTGTATAGAGTCAGAATTATGACCTTGAATCTTTGAAACCAACAACAAGTCAGTTTGCCCTCATTCCTCTCATCACATGCGCCTAGGGGGTCCCAAAAGAAGACTGGTTGCTTGCTGCTGTGTATAAACTTTTTCAGCTTTAACTCAAACTAAATCAGCCTTCCATGCTTGCACCCATTAAGCTCTCACGAGTCAGCTTGCATGTGATTTGATTGGGCAAGAATCCCACTCTCTTCTTACACCACCTGTGCGCATAGGAGGAGTCTCATGAGTTAAATTGCTAGTCACTTTCCTTCTTATACCACACATCTTATTTTCCCTCGTCCTCTCTATACCGCCAACCAGCTAAGGAAGAGACCTTAGATCAGAAAATTCCATCTCACCTCACCCCCACAACAGAATCATGAACGTCCAAAGGAAGAACATCAAGGCAAATCCTGTACCATCTTCCCTTCACCTTCGTTCCAAAATCTTAAGCCTAGGAGGAAGACCTCATCACTTTAACATACGTTTCTTTCCTATTCTTATCTGTCCAGTCGAGCAGCAGCACAAGGAGATTGAACTTGAGTTTTCATCCCCTATTCTCTCCCTTAGTGCGCACAATCCCACTAAGAAGGAGATGATTGGAACCCGAATTATTGCCTAGTTCCAGTGAAAATAATTGATAAGTCTTTGGTGGTTGTGTCTCTAAGCAATTAACCAACCATTTGGGTACATAGCAGAAGCCGTGAATCCTAGAAGAGTTAGAGAGGGAAGTGGCTGTCCTTTAATTATTTTGCTAAGTGGTATACTCAAAGAGAGTGGCAACTGAACCGTAAGCTCACCTCTCCCTCATTATTCTGTTTTTTTTGTGTATCTAACGCATGGACTTTTGCTGTTACTGTTTGATTGTTGGATGACTGTAATGCTTTATATTTTGGTACTCTTGGATGACTGTAGACTTTATCATCTCTATTTTATCTTGAACCTTTATGAACAGCGGCTGTTTTGGAAAAATCAGAAAAAACGTTTTGCAAAGAGAATTTTGAACGTTTAACTAAGTGCTGAAAATTTTTCCAGTTTTACGATCACTTTACGTGTCAGGTTTCAAGGGGCAAACGAACTCCGATTTACTATTATTTTATATGCACGCGAAGCCCCGGGAATGTACTTTCAAACTGTGCAGGTTTCATCTTTATACGAAATTTGTAAAAAATTTTATAAGCTTCGCCTTACAGCTTGTTCCAGAAAACGGACAGGATTCACAAGCGTTTTACGTGTCCTGTTCCGCGGGGCTATTCACCTCCGAATCGCACATAATTTATATGTACGCGATGCCCCGGATGTCTAGTTTTTCAGAAGCTTGGAATATTTTTTATCGCATCTAAATTCGATTTTATACAGATTTTATAAGACAGCAAGCTTTTCGGAAAAGCGTAGAAAATTCAGCAAAGGGTTTTATCCATGAAATTTTCTATGCTCGATAAACAACCTTTTTTTTTTATGAGGATCAAACCTGGATTTTTTTAAGTTTCCAATTTAAATGATAAAGTTTTTAATTAATTGAGTTCTTTACCACTGCAACTCTAATACGATTTAGCAAACAACCCTCTTGGATGCATACAAGGGTGGATGTTACATGGCCGCTACAAAATTCTTTGCATCCTTTTTGTAACATCCCGTATAATTAGTAAAATACCTAAGTACTATATGCTATGTGTACATGTGTAGAATTCGGATGTATGGTTTATGTGTAATGGTTTGTGAATTGTTTGATCTTTACTAAGGTAGTTAATTAAATTAAATCATAGGAAGTTACATATGTAGGCATGTGAACTTGATCTTATGAGTAATGTGAGTGTGTGCTAGAAGGCATTAGTGTTTGGATGTGGGCTTGAGTGTGTATAGACTTGTTGCTTTTGGACTTGGGTGTTTGGATCCTTTGTGTGTGTGTGGCCAATGGCCCAAGGATGGCTCTTGGATCAAGCCAATTCAGCCCAAAATTGTAACCATTCTTATTTCCCCTAAGCCTTGCCCATTTAGGGTGTCTTGTGCATCAAGAAACAACAACTTGGCTTAATGTTTTCCCTCTCTTTTATGCGCACAAGTAGATGGATTACACTTAGAAAAATCTGCCTAATTCCTTCATGTTTGACCGCCACCTCACCTTGACCTTTGCACACTTGAGTTCAATTTTTATTGCATGGAAGACACTTGGACCTTGAGCATGATTTTAGGCTGCATACTCCTCCATTTAGGCGCACATGGAGGGGCTTTGGGTGCAGATTTTTCTTATGACACAAACTGCCTAACTTGTTGACTTGGTGAACCACTTACACCCTCCATCATGACACTGTTTTGTGCAGATTTTTGGCAAGCCTTTTGCAGCCCATCATGAGCCAAAATCTGCCTTGTTTTCACATGCATCATAAGAGGATTTTTGCTGCATTTTCATCATTTTGTGCAGCTCCAAAATCTGAATTTGGGCTGTCACAAAACTGCACCCATGATGCACCTTTCTCCCCCTCATCATTGCGCACCAAGGCTGCCCAAGTGCAGATTTTTGGGCTGCCACATGGTTAGTTTCCTTGTTGACTTAGCTAAGCTCTTACATGTGCACATGACACTTCCTTTCCACTCCATTTTTGCGCATACCTTGGTCAATGATGCAGAAAATTTTCTGACTTAAGGACAGTCCCAAATCTGATCAAATCACACCTCCATCCTTGCATGTAAATAGAGTAAGCTAGAAGCAAACCTTGCTTGTTTCAGCCTTTTATGCAGCCCCATCATCTCATAGAAATCTGAATATTTCATGATAGTTAATCATAGCATTTTTCCCCTCACTTTCACTATATATGTGCGCATGGAGAGGGGGCTGCCTTCATGTGCAAGTGCAGCCAACTCCTCTCCAACTCCTCTTCTCCTCACTCCCTCACTCCCATAACCGAACCTACAAGCCTCCTTGGAGCTAGAAGACTTTGCTTAAGACAACTCCTTCCTTCCCTCACCTCAACCATACACCAAGCTTGTGCCAACCTAGTTCCTCACCTTGTTGCGCATAGGACCTCTTAGGAAGTGTGGACTTGTGTGTATCGAAGCTAGAAGGTGGTGTGATCCTTGACTTTGAAGGGTGTGCTACAAGAGGTAGGCCTTGAACTTGGACTCTTTCTTAGTGTAGCCATGTATGTATGCTCAAATGACTCCTTGTATATGTGTTGCTTTAGATCCTTGCTTGAGCATGATTAAAGTATAAGTATGGAGCCATTTATGATGATTTGTATGCATGAGTTGTAGAGTAAAAGTCTCATGATCATGCTTAAAATGATATGCCACTGTTTTGTATAATTAGGCCACTGTTTGTGCCACTGTTTTGGAGATGTAAAGAAATGTGCCACTGTTTCTGTTTCTGTTTGATGTGCCACTGTTTTGTTTCTGCACATTTTAAGCCACTGTTTCTGCACATTTTATGATGTAATGCCACTGTTTTAGTGCATGAAATGCCACTGTTTCCATGCTTAAAATGCCACTGTTTTAGTCATGAAATGCCACTGTTTCCATGCTTAAAATGCCACTGTTTTTATGCATAAAAGGCCACTGTTTTAAGTCATCATATGCCACTGTTTTATGCATAATGTACCACTGTTTAAGTCATTCCATGCCACTGTTTTATACATAAAAATGCCACTGTTTTACTCCTCAAAGGCCACTGTTTTATACATAAAAATGCCACTGTTTTACTCCTCAAAGGCCACTGTTTGTATGCATAAAATGCCACTGTTTTAGTCCTTCTATGCCACTGTTTGTATGTATAAAATGCCACTGTTTTGGAAGTTCAAAGTGCCACTGTTTCTGTTTTAAAAATGCCACTGTTTCTGTTTTAAAAACGCCACTGTTTCTGTTTTGAAAACGTTTAAAACGTCACTGTTTTGGCTGCTGTAAACACTGCCGTATGCTCACTGTTTTGCTGCTGTATGCTCACTGTTTTGCTGCTGTATGTTCACTGTTTTGGCTACTGTAAACACTGCTGTATGCTCACTGTTTTACTGCTGTATGCTCACTGTTTTGCTGCTGTATGTCCACTGTTTTGGCTGCTGTAAACACTGCTGTATGCTCACTGTTTTGCTGCTGTATGCTCACTGTTTTGCTGCTGTAAATGCTCACTGTTTTGCTGCTGTAAACACTGCTGTATGCTCACTGTTTTGCTGCTGTAAGCCACTGCTGTATGCTCTCTGTTCTGCTGTAAATAGCCACTGTAAATGATTAGTTTTAATTGATTTAGGTGCGCTTAAGAAGTGAGAATATTTCGCTGCCGTTGGTAATATTTAAGGAAAGCTAAGGTAAGTGTCAGGCGATGATGCCTAATGTGACTATTGACTACTGGTATAGAATTATAACATGATGCTCCATATGCCGTAAAAATATTATGTTCCATTATAATGAAAGGAAACTGCCAAAAATGTGCCGTGATGGCTATGTGACTATGAGGTAAAGACGTTATGTGGCAGCATAACGCATATGAAAGGTATATAAGCATGCATCTTACATTATACCGCATTTTTACGCTTTGTGTGTGAAAGCATAGCATGTCATGCATGTAACAAGATCATATAGGCCTTGTTTTAGAATAGTTATGTACAGGACCATGTGTTTGAGCAAGCATCATATAGGCATCCCCAAGGTACCGGGGTATGGGACACTTGGCATCAGTCCGCATAGGCCCACAGATGGAATCCACATGGAGCTCAGGTGCCAAGGGATATTTGATTCCACTGTGAAGTGCGCGCACGACGGTGCTAAAAGCGCAAAGGAAAGGCGTTATATACGCAATATATGAATATGATTAAATGAAAAGGAACAAGTATATGTTGAAGTGACTGTTTATGATTTTGTGCCTAGTTAATACTGTTATATTACTGGTTTTATTGCCACACTACTGGGATTATTCTCACCCCTTCGGGGCTGCTATTTTCCTAAATGGCAGGAGGACATAAAAGCACATGAAGACATGATGTTTGCTGTTGATTGCTGATGCGTGGATTACCATTGTTGCTGTTTGTTTAAACTGGATAACTGTAATGATTAATGTTTTGGTACTTTTGGATGACTGTAGTCTTTATCATGTTTATGTTAGCTTGAACTTTTACGAACAGCAGCTATTTTGGAAAACCTTTATGAAAAGAATTTAAGTGTTGAAAATTTTTATATGGATTTGTTTACTGCTTTGTTAGCTCATGTGACGTTAACGACTCTAATTCCGCTTAGCAAACGACTCTCTTGGATGCATACAAGGGAGGGCGTTACACTAATTGGTATCAGAGCAGTTTGGTCCATGGAATTGCTTGTGTTTGATTGAATTGACTGCTGTTTGTGTTTATCTGCTGATTGACTGTTTAAATGTGCTATAGTTAAGTAAATATTAGCTAGGGTAGTTAGATCGTTAGGACTGTTCTGTGATAAGACACGGATGCATAGCTGACTTGTCCGAATTGAACTCGAGTACCTACTTGGGACTGCTGCCATGAATAACTTGCGGTGAGCCTGATCAACTCATTTCCTGGTATTGTGAGTGCAGAATCATGGCGGGTGGTCGCGGTTCAACTCGGGGAAGGACTGGCGATGCAGAAGAGGATCTTATCACCACCATTGGGGGACTGGCAACGTTCATCCAGAATATGAGCCAAGAATGGCGCGACCATAGGCAACAGAATCAGAACCAACCCCCACTGCATGAAAATGCAGAAGAAATTGCCCGTCGGAGGTTGAAAGACTTCCGCAACTTCCAACCACCTACTTTTGAGGGTGAAGACAACCCCGAGGCTGCAGCAAGGTGGCTGCAGATGATTGAGCATATTTTCGAACGCATGGCATGCCCGGAAGCACAGAAGACTGATTACGCGTCGTACCAGCTGATGGGAGAAGCTTTGACATGGTGGACTGGTGCGAGGGCTCTGCTAAGAGCTCAGGACGTGGAGCTGACGTGGGCCGTGTTCAGACAAGTATTTCTGGATAAGTATTTTCCTAAGGCAATGCGAAGGATGAAGCACACTGAACTGCTATCGCTCAGGCAGGGTAACATGACGGTTAATGAGTATATTGCGAAGTTTGGGCAGCTGATCGAGTACGCCAACTTTGATCGGAACATCTACGATGAAGAATGGCAGGTGGAGAAGTTCGAGAGCGGATTACACCCGGAAATTCGCAAGCTCATCTTGACGACGGCTAATCGTACACTTCCGGAACTCATCAACCAGAGTCGTCAGGCAGAAGGAATCATTTTGGAGGCCAAGAACTTGAACAAGCCACCACCACAATTCCACGGAGGAAATCGAGCAGGCAGATTCTTCAGGGCGGCACCTGGTAGGGGTCGAGGCAGAGGTACGCCGTTGCAGGCGCGGCCTGGAAATTTTAAGAGGAACTTTACGGTGGGCCAATCGTCGACTGGACGTCAGGGCGCGACTGTTTGTGCCACATGTGGAAAGAATCACTTCGGAGTCTGTCACAAGAACAACAATGCATGCTTCAGGTGCGGCCAGCAAGGTCATTTTGCTTACAAATGTCCCCAGAACGCTGATCAACAGCCTCCGCAAGCTCGAGTGTTCACATTGGATGCAAATGAAGCGCAGAAGTTTCCCAACCTGATCAAAGGTAATGTCACTTTGAATGGTCACCCAATTTCTGTTATCTTTGACTCTGGAGCGTCTGGCTCTTTTATGGCAAAGCATACTGCCTTGAGAATAGGCATCACCCCAACCCCGTTACCTTATGAGTTACACATCAGCACACCTACGGGGGGATCGTGCACAGCCTCAGAGATCTGCAGAGGTGTTACCTTGCAGTACGAAGGGAACACGTATACTGTTAACTTGGTGGTCCTGCCGGTATTCAACTTCGATGTGATTATCGGTATGGACTGGTTGACGGAAAATGGGATAACTTTGGATTGTCGAGCGGGGAAAGTCATTGTTCCTGCGAAAGATGGTAATTTTCAACCTTTCTCTCTCATTTCCTTATTGCAAGTTAGAAAAGAGCTCCGCAAGGGAGCAGCAGGGTATCTTTTGTCGATCGAGGCTGAGACCTCGATTGACAATCAAATTCAGAATGTACCGGTAGTTAGAGAATTCGAGGAGGTATTCCCGGATGAAATACCTCGATTGCCTCCTCATAGGGAAATAGAATTTTCGATCGAACTTGTTCCTGGAGTCGGACCAATCTCTATTGCCCCGTATCGTATGGCACCTTTGGAACTGCGCGAGTTGAAGAAGCAGATAGAAGAGCTTTTGGCAAAGGAATTTATCAGACCGAGTACTTCTCCATGGGGTGCTCCAGCTATCTTGATTAAGAAGAAGGATGGAAGCCTACGTCTGTGTGTAGATTACCGCCAGCTGAACAAAGTCACGGTGAAGAATAAGTATCCGCTACCGAGGATCGACGATTTGATGGACCAGCTGAGAGGAGCCAGAGTCTTTTCCAAGATAGACTTACGATCGGGATACCATCAGATCCGGGTCAAACCGGAGGATATTCCGAAAACCGCTTTTAGGACTCGTTATGGGCACTACGAATATCAGGTGATCCCATTCGGACTTACGAATGCTCCAGCGGTATTCATGGACTACATGAACCGCATCTTCCGCCCGTTTCTTGATCAGTTCGTAATTGTGTTTATCGACGATATCCTGATTTACTCAGCTAATGAAGAGCTGCATGCGGAACATCTGAGGATTGCCTTGCAAATCTTGAAGGAGAAGCAGTTGTACGCGAAATGGTCGAAGTGCGAGTTTTGGCTTAAAGAGGTCCAGTTTCTGGGCCATGTCATTTCATCGGAAGGTATCGCGGTGGACCCCAGCAAGGTTGAAGCTGTTATGAATTGGGAACGACCCAAGTCTGTCACTGAAGTAAGAAGTTTCTTAGGTCTGGCTGGGTATTATCGAAGGTTTATCCAGAATTTCTCTCAGATAGTGCAACCTCTTACTCGTCTCACTCGGAAGGATAAGCCTTTTGAGTGGACTGAAGCCTGTGAAGAATGTTTCTTGGAGCTAAAGAGCAGATTGACGAGTGCTCCAGTACTCACGATTCCAGATCCTACTCGAAAGTTCGAAGTATACTGCGATGCGTCGCTGAAAGGACTTGGATGCGTGTTGATGCAGGACCGTATGGCAGTAGCTTACGCATCTCGACAACTGAAGCCTCACGAAGAAAATTATCCTACGCACGATTTGGAATTAGCAGCTATCGTGTTCGCACTGAAAATCTGGAGGCACCACTTGTACGGTTCGCAGTTTGACGTGTTCAGCGATCATAAGAGTTTGAAGTACTTGTTCGACCAGAAGGAGCTGAATATGCGACAACGACGGTGGATGGAATTTCTGAAGGACTACGATTTTGAACTTAAGTACCACCCAGGAAAGGCAAACGTGGTAGCTGACGCTCTGAGCAGGAAGACACTACACACTGCAACTCTGATGATGGAAGAATTGAAGTTGTTTGAGGCCTTTCGAGACTTGAACTTGTCAGTAGACGAGAGAGGAAGTAGCATAAGATTGGGAAATATAAGGGTGGAGAATGAATTGATCAGTAAAATTAAGGAGGCTCAGAAGGATGAAGAGTTAGTCCGCAAGTTGGCTGGTAACCAAGAGGTAGTAAAGGATGAGAATGATGTCTGGAAGTTCCAAGGACGGCTGGTTGTGCCGAATGAAGAGTTGAAACAAGAAGTTTTACAAGAGGCTCACAAGGGTAAGTACGCAGTTCATCCTGGATCCACGAAGATGTACCATGATTTGAAGACCTCGTTTTGGTGGCCAGGTATGAAGCGTGATATTGCGGAGTATGTATCTCGATGCTTAACTTGTCAGAAGGTGAAGTACGAACATCAGAAACCGTCGGGACTCCTTCAACCTTTGGAGATTCCCGAATGGAAGTGGGACAGCATTTCGATGGATTTTGTAGTTGGACTTCCTCGGACGCGAGAAGGATATGATTCTATCTGGGTGATTGTCGATCGTTTAACGAAGTCAGCTCATTTCTTGCGTGTTAGAACCACTTATGATACAGAAAGGCTTGCTAGAACCTATCTGCAGGAGATTGTGAAGCTGCACGGAGTTCCTACGAGTATTGTCAGTGATCGTGATCCCAAGTTTACATCTAAGTTTTGGGAATCCTTTCAAAGAGCGTTAGGGACCCAATTGAGGTTGAGTACTGCTTATCACCCGCAGACCGATGGACAGACGGAACGCACCATTCAAGCATTAGAGGACATGTTACGAGCATGTGTTTTGGAGTTAGGAGGCAGCTGGGATAGCTATCTTTCGTTGATTGAGTTCGCACGCGCGCGCGCGCGCACACACACATA
>JAVKPL010002097.1:0-18038 GCA_032173675.1 Gastrolobium villosum
ATGGTAACTGAAGGTATAGTGCTGGGACACAAAATTTCTAAGGCAGGGATTGAAGTAGATAAAGCAAAATTAATGTTGATTGAACAACTTCCCATCCCTGTAAATATAAATGCTGTTAGAAGTTTTCTAGGACATGCAGGTTTTTACAGGCGATTCATCAAAGATTTCTCCAAGATTGCTAAACCATTAAGCCAACTCTTGGTGAAAGATTCCAGAATTTTTATTTGATGATGCTTGTTCAAGGGCCTTCCATGTGTTGAAAGAAAAGCTTACTACAGCTCCAGTGCTTACAGCTCCTGATTGGAACCTTCCATTTGAACTCATGGGTGATGCCAGTGCGTATGCAATTGGTGCAGTCCTTGGTCAGCGTAAGGAAAAGTTATTACATGTCATTTACTATGCTAGCAAAGTGTTGAATGATGCTCAGATTAATTATGCAACAACTGAGAAAGAAATGTTAGCAGTGGTTTATGCATTGGACAAATTTAGACCTTATTTGTTAGGATCTAAAATTGTTATTTTTACTGACCATGCTGCTATTAAGTTTTTGATGACTAAGCAGGATGCAAAACCAAGGTTGTTAAGGTGGATGCTACCTTTTCAAGAATTTGATTTGGAAATTCGGGACAAAATTGGAGTGGAAAATAAAGTGGCTGATCATCTCTCTAGAATTCAGGCAAAAGAACTACAAGATAGTTCGGAAAAAGAAATCAATGATTATTTCCCTGATGAGAAGGTGATGGCAGTTTTTGTTCCTCCATGGTTCGCAGATTTTGCCAATTATAAAGTGGTAAGAGAATTGCCTCCCAACCTTACAAGGCAACAACAAAAGAAATTTCTGCGAGATGTGAAGCGTTATTTCTGGGAGGATCCACATCTATATTTCCAATGTGCTGATGGGATCCTCCGCAGATGTGTTCCGGAGTTTGAGGTAGGCCAGATCTTATGGCATTGCCATTCTTCAAATTATGGAGGACATTTTGGGGGCAATAGAACTGCACAGAAAGTTTTGCAAAGCGGTTACTATTGGCCAACACTTTTCAAGGATGCAAGAGACTGTGTAGAAAAATGTGACAAATGTCAAAGGACAGGAAATCTCTACGAAAAGATGAGATGCCCTTGAATAATATTTTAGAAGTGGAATTATTTGATGTTTGGGGCATTGATTTTATAGGTCCATTTCCGTCCTCTTATTCTAACCAATATATCCTTGTGGCTGTAGATTATGTATCTAAGTGGGTAGAAGCTGTTGCTCTTCCCACTAATGATGCTAAGGTAGTGATGAATTTTCTAAGGAAGAATATTTTTACAAGGTTTGGAGTACCTCGAGCTATCATTAGTGATGGGGGTACTCACTTTTGTAACAGACAATTTGAGGGTTTGTTGGACAAATATGGAGTGAGGCACAGGATAGCCACACCATATCATCCTCAAACTAGTGGGCAGGTGGAGGTCTCTAATAGAGAAATAAAAAGAATCCTAGAAAAGACAGTGGGGATTTCTAGGAAAGATTGGGCCAAAAAGCTTGATGATGCACTGTGGGCATACAGGACTGCATTCAAAACTCCAATAGGCATGTCACCCTATCAGTTGGTATATGGCAAACCTTGCCATTTACCAGTGGAGTTAGAACACAAAGCCTTGTGGGCCACAAGGTTCTTAAATTTTGAACTATCAGGAGCTCAAAAGAAGAGAATATTGCAGCTAAATGAGCTAGATGAGTTCAGAAGGACTGCCTATGAGAGTGCACAAATTTATAAAGAAAAGACGAAGCAGTGGCATGATAGCAGGATCAAACAGAAAGAGTTTACACCTGGTCAACAGGTATTACTGTACAATTCTAGATTGAAATTGTTTCCGGGAAAACTTAAATCTCGTTGGTCTGGTCCCTTTGTAGTAAAGAGTGTATTTCCATATGGCACCATTGAAATCTCTCCCCTGAATGATGAGAGATCTTTTAAAGTAAATGGAAATCGGTTAAAAATTTACTTTGGGGAACCAGTGAATAGAGAGATAACTTCTGTCTCTTTTACTTCACCTGATTAAACATGGTTCCAGTCAGGCTCGTGACGTTAAACAAGCGCTTACTGGAGGCAACCAGTGGATATAGATAATATATTATAATAAAAAAAAAAAAAAAAATATGAAGGGTCCGCGCTGAGAGCGCGAGTACCGCGCCCAGAGCGCGGGAGAAGCTGAAAAGGCAGTGGGTACCATTACTGGCATGGCAGTTTGCATGATTAATGGTATGTACGATAATGGCATGTTAGGGCACTATGGTTTACATAAAATAAATCTGGGAATTGTCATTGCATGACTAATATTCTGGTGTCCATATTGGTATGCTATCCGTGGTGGAACTTTTCTGAGTGCAGGAAAAAGGGCCGCTAAAAAAACCCCAGGTACAGCTGGCACAAAAAGGCAAAGAGCCCCTGCTCTGATTGATTTTGACGCACACCGGTTTCTATCTCCAGCAAACCAAGACCGGTACCACAACTGGTTTTTGAAAAAGAAGATTATACCAGAACGAAGAATCAGCAGTTTTCTGGCGGATGACTGTCCAGTCGTCCTGACGATTGAACGAAGGAAATGGCAAAAATTGATCCAACTTCCACAGATAAGCTGCAGCACCATATTGAGAGAGTTCTGTGCCAATGCTGATAAGGACACAGTAGATCGGACAAGAAAGACCTGGGTCAGGGGAAAGGAAGTTTCTTTTACCGCTTTCCAGATTGAGAGGTTGCTGAACACCTCATGGGAAGCAACCCAATCCTGTTTCTTCACTGACACCTTCCAGAGGATGCAGCCGGTTGACGGTTTGTATAGAGAAGAAATGCCGGCTTTGGCTACCACAATCCGGGAAGGAATCGCTCAACCCAGAGCTGCATGGAAGCCCAAGCAAGGCCAGCCAGCCGTGCCAGAAAAATTGGATAGGCTTGATCTCAATGAAGAGGCAATCTTCTGGCACTCATTCATCAACTCAACCATCATGGCTTCTACAAATCTCAGTGATGTTAATGTCGAAAGGGCAGTCCTGCTGTACACTCTGCTGGGAAATCACAACCTCCATATTGGGGCTATTCTGTCTGATAGAATAGCTCACATGATTACTCATGGTCGGTTAGATTTTAGTCTGGCTCATTGCTCTCTCATTGAGCAGCTATGCATCAGGGCAGGGGTAGAGATCCCAGATGATGAGCCCAGGGATGTCAAGCCCAAAGCAGAACTAACACAGCGTGCGTATAATGACATGCAGAAGGAGTCCCGTCGACAAGCAATCTGGAAAGCATCTGGCGGTGCTGTTCCACCACCTGTCCCAGTATCCGCACCATCCACATCTACTGATTCTGAGATGCTCCAACAGTTGTTGGTTCAGAACGACTATATGATGAGCATGTTGGAACGACTATGCCTGGATAGGGGAATTGACACGGCTGGATTAATGGGTCAAGTTCCCCCTGCTGCACAAGCAGGCCCATCTATGCCTTCCAACACTGAAGATGATGACATTCTGGGCGATTTTGCAGATGATGAATTTATGGATGGCTTTTGATCTTGTTCCTCCATTTCCATTTACTGCATTTTGTTTTAAATTTCTTGGAACAATTTGGTTTTATATTTTGTTTTTAAGGTTGAACAAAGTTAAGGTTGATGGCACTTTATATTGGGTTCTAATTTCTTGCATATGATACTTTGGATATTAACAACTCTGTGTGTCCTACATCTGGCAGCTTAAGCTATGTCTTAGATTAGTTTGTTGCTGAGGACAGCAACATTCAAATCTGGGAATTATGGCATACATGCTGCATGCAAGATTGCAAGATTGATGAATATGGTGGAACCACACCATGAAAAAAGAAGTCTTGTATTGAAAAGGAAATTCTCAGGTTCAGTTATGTTTGATTAAATTCTGGATATACAAATTGCTAGCATGATATTGTATAGCCAAATTTTGTCAACTAGTATGTCTGAATTGCTAAGCTTGAATGGTTAATAAATGCCTAAATGATTAGTTTGGAAATCTAGTTTAACATCATAGCTAGTAAGTTTTTGGGCCCAAACACTGAATTTATTTTGAGAGATATCACTGTGATAGCATTCTAGAACTTGCTTTGTTTCTCTGAAATACATGCATAAATTGAAATGATGAAGGCAGATTTTCTTTTGTAGCCACGGCCAAATAAATCACCTATGTGAATTCTTTCAATATTAAACCTTTGGGCCTGAACCTTTTTGTTCATAAACCCCTGTTGAGTAGACATATTCTTACCTTAAAAAGAGGTTGAATCCCTGATGTGTAGGAAAGAAATGAAGGTGAGCTCCACAGAGGTCAAGATAAAGAAGGTGACTGAATTGTGTCTTTAAAAAGGAAAAGAAAAAGGTGAATAAAAGGAAATATGGCAGAAGGAATTCCCGAAATTCTGTGGGAACATTAGTGGAGCAAAACAAATGAGTTGAATGTGTTAAATGAAAAACTATCAAATTTTCAATCTCATTGTTACTTGAGCTACTATCCAGAAAAAAATTCCACCCTTTAGCCTGGCCAAGTTACAACCTGTGATGTCCTTTTGATCAATTTTGCATGTATTAATGTTCCTCATCTTTAGGTACTTGAGAATATGAGCAAGTTTTATGATAATGTTGTTACAGTGATAGCTGGAGTAATTGTCATTCCCCCAAACACTTGAGTATTGAGCGTTATTTGATTATCTGGGTGAGGGATGTGCAAATTAGATTCTAAATCTTTTCATAAAAGGCATTATTAAAAATTCTTCACATTGATTCAAGCATACTTAGTAAGATGATCTGTTGGCTGTACAGTGTTATGTTGGATTAATCTGTTTCCTGGATTTAGTCTTATACATTGCTAGGGACAGCAAAGTTCAAATCTGGGAATTATTTGATATGCGGTCAGCATATAGGAAATTACAAGGCAAAAAGAGGAAGAAAATGACTCAATCAATGCAAGAAAAGCAGAGAAAAAGAGTAAAAATATCCAAAGTCTGAATATCAAAGAAGATGAACAAAAGGAGGCAAAAACATATCAAAAAGACCTAAGTTCCCACGCTCTCAGCGCGGGAGTGGCGCTGAGAGCGCGAGAAGGCAAAAATGGACAGAAGGTCCCGCGCTCAGAGCGCGGGAGTGGCGCCCACAGCGCGGGAAGTAAAAAAGTGGCAGAAACTCCCACGCCCAGAGCGCGGGAGTGGCGCTCTGAGCGTGGGAGGCGCGAAAGTGAGAAGATTCAAAATTGCAAATTAGGTCAGAATCCCTCTTATAAAAGGAGACTCAACCTCTGAAGATCCACATCTCAGAACACACATCACAAGACCTAGAGGAGGCGTTCTTCGTGTTCATCACTCTGTTCTTGTATTCTTCTTTATTTTCTTTTTCCAGTTTATGTTGAAATCAGATCAGCGATCATGATGTTGATTGGCTAGATCTATTTCTGTAGTCAGGGGCATGATCCCTTTGTAAACAATTGCTACAAGGATTGAATCATTCTATGTATTGAGTTAATATATTTCATCTTTTATCTTGAGCGTATTGATATTATTTCTATTAGATCTGATCAACCTAATAGGGAATAATATTCTGGGGATCAGGATTCACAATAGGGATGTTGGAATACTTGATCCTGAAAGGAGATAAAGATGACTCTCTATGCATGTTCTAGGGATAGACTTGTATGGATTGCAGTCGTGGGATTTATCTACATAATGCTTATTTTCAGGCGGAACTACTAAGGGATTAGGGTTCCAATTGAAGTAAAGGGTTAGATCGCCAAGGGATTGGGATCTAACTAATTATTTCTAAAAGATGATAATTTGTCTGAGTTGTTAATTTCAATAGGTTTTATGAATCAATCCGAAGTAAAATTGGGAGCAATTGGTGAATGTACCCTGGCTACAGTCTTCTTCATTACTTTTTCTACAAAAACATTTCTTCATCTATTTTAAGTCTTTTCCAGAAAAATACAAAAACAACTCTTTTACTTTCATTGTCATTTAATTTAAATTGCAAGTATTTGTCAACAATCAATCAATTTATCTAACTTAAGAGGACTGGTTATAGTAGTAATTGTTCATCAATCCCTGTGGAGACGATACTTTCTTATCACTTTATTACTTGGAACGATCGGTACACTTGCCGAGATCGCAACAGGTAGCTTACGCATCTCGACAACTTAAGCCTCACGAAGAGAATTATCCTACGCATGATTTGGAGTTAGCAGCTATAGTGTTCGCACTTAAAATCTGGAGGCACCACTTGTATGGTTCGCAGTTTGACGTGTTCAGCAATCATAAGAGTTTGAAGTATTTGTTCGACCAGAAGGAGCTGAATATGCGGCAACGACGGTGGATGGAATTTCTGAAGGACTACGATTTTGAACTTAAATACCACCCAGGAAAGGCAAACGTGGTAGCTGACGCCCTGAGTAGGAAGACACTGCACACTGCAACTCTGATGATGGAAGAATTGAAATTGTTTGAGGCCTTTCGAGACTTGAACTTATCGGTAGACGAGAGAGGGAACAGCATAAGATTGGGAAATATAAAGGTGGAGAATGAACTGATCGGTAGAATTAAGGAGGCTCAGAAAGATGAAGAGTTAGTCTACGAATTGGTTGGTAACCAAGAGGTAGTAAATGATGAGGATGATATTTGGAGATTTCAAGGCCGGTTAGTAGTACCGAATGAAGAGTTGAAGCAAGAAGTTTTGCAGGAAGCTCACAAGGGTAAGTATGCGGTTCACACTGGATCCACGAAGATGTACCATGATTTGAAGACCTCGTTTTGGTGGCCGGGTATGAAGCGTGATATTGCTGAGTATGTATCTCGATGCTTAACTTGTCAGAAGGTGAAGTACGAACATCAGAAGCCGTCAGGACTCCTTCAACCTTTGGAGATTCCCGAATGGAAGTGAGACATTATTGCGATGGATTTTGTAGTTGGACTTCCTCGGACGCGAGAAGGATACGATTCTATCTGGGTGATTGTTGACCGTTTAACGAAGTCAGCTCATTTCTTACGTGTTAGAACCACGTATAATACAGAGAGGCTTGCCAGGATTTACCTGCAGGAGATTGTGAAGCTGCACGGAGTTCCTACTAGTATTGTCAGTGATCGTGATCCAAAGTTTACATCTAAGTTCTGGGAATCTTTTCAAAGAGCATTAGGGACCCATTTGAGGTTGAGTACTGTTTACCATCCGCAGACCGATGGACAGACGGAACGCACCATTCAAGCATTAGGGGACATGTTACGAGCGTGTGTTCTGGAGTTAGGAGGCAGCTGGGATAATTACCTTTCTTTGATTGAATTTACTTACAACAACAGTATTCGAATGGCACCGTACGAAGCTCTGTATGGGAGAAAATGCAGATCACCTTTATGTTGGACTGAAGTGGGTGAGCGAAGTATGTTAGGACCTGATCTAATTCAAGAAACATCCGAACAGATAAAGAAGATTAGAGAAAATATGCAGAGGGCTCAGGCCAGACAGAAGAGTTATTACGACAAACGTCATAAGCCCCTATCTTTCGAAGTCGGAGATCATGTATTTTTGAAGATCACACCTACATCGGGACTCGGAAGGAGAATGGGAGTTAAGAAGTTAAGTCCACGATACTTAGGACCATATCTGATTATGGACCGGATTGGAGAGTCTGCTTACCGGTTGGCTTTACCACCCAATCTGTCAGGAATTCGCAATGTATTTCATGTGTCACAGCTACGGAGGTATCTCTCTGATCCATCTCATGTGTTACAGCCAGAAGAAGTGGAATTAAAGGAAAATCTGACGTATCAAGTGCAACCGTTGCAAATCCTTGAAAGATCCGTCAAGCGACTCCGTTCTAAAGAGATTCCTTTGGTGAAAGTATTGTGGAACAACATATCGGCAGCTGAAGCCACTTGGGAGCGCGAGGACGACATTCGGAAACGCTATCCGGAACTGTTTAGCTCTTAAGTAAGTTTATTTTGCGGACAAAATTCCTATTTGGTGGGGAGAGTGTAACATCCCGCATAATTAGTAAAATATATAAGTACTATATGTTATAGATGTATGTGTAGATTTCGGATTTATGGTTTATGTTTGATGGCTTGCGAATTGTTGATCTTTATCCTTGGATAAGACTAAGGTAAGTATTTAAATTAAATCATAGGAGGGTGCTTATGTAGACATGTGAAATTTATTAAAATCATGTGAGTAATGTGAGTGTGTGTTAGAAGGCTTTAGTGTTTATTGGACTTTGGAAATGGGCTAGTATGTGTGGACTTGTTACTATTGGACTTGTGTGATTGGATTCTTTGTGTGTGTGGCCAATGGCCCAAGGATGGCTTTTGGATCAAGCTAGTTCAGCCCAAGGTTGTGTCCACCCTTATCTCCCCTAAGCCTTGTCCAACTAGGGTGTCTTGTGTATCAAGGAACAACCACTTGGCTAGGTGTATCATTCCACTCTTTTCTTGTGCACAAAAGGATGGATAGGACTTAGAAAAATCTGCCTACCTTTCCCTTGCTTGACCGCCACATCATACTTAGGTTGTGCACATTTGGATTCAACTTCATTGCATGAAAGACACATGTACACTTGGCATCATTTTAGGCTGCATTATTCTTCTTTTAGGCGCACATGGGGGGAGTCTTGGATCAGATTTTTTTATGACACAAATCTGTCTTGAGTGTTGACCAAGAGAACCACCTTACACCTTCCATCATGAGGCTGAAATGTGCAGATTTTTGCATGCTTTTGGCAGTCCATCATGAGCCAAATCTGTCCTTGCTTCCACATACAACCAAAGAAGGATTTTGGGGCTGCATTTTCATCATCTTAGGCGCACAAGGACTGCTCCAAATCAGAGTTTAGGCTGCCACAAACCTGTGTTCATGATGACACCTCCTTCCACCCCACCATGTGCACAAGACTTGGCTGTTTGTGCAGAAAAATTCTGACTTGGCAGCCCCTTGTTCAGATCTGAACTCTCCTCTCCTCACTCCTTGCATGTGCTTAGTGTATGTTAGAAGCAATCCTTTGCTTGTTCAGCCCAAGTATGCAGTCCCACCTGCACAAGAAAACAGATTTTTACCATAATGACCATCATTGCAACCTCCTCTCCTCTCCCTTTAATTGTGCGCACAAGAGGCCTTCTTCACCTTGCACATGTGCAGCCAAGTTCCTTCCTCATTTCCTCCCTCCCTAGCCGTGACTACAAGCCCTCTTGGAGAAAGAAAAACCTTGGTCACTTACCTTCCCTCACCTCTCAAAACCGTGACTCAAGAACACCAAGCAAGTGTAAGTTTTCCTCCTCACTTTCTCCTCACTGTCCAGCCTTGGCACTCACTCTTGGAAGCTGTCCAAAGGTGTCCTCCTCACCATTTATGCGCATAGATCTTCTCCTAGGAAGTGTGGACTTGTTGTTAATAGAACTAGAAAGGTGTGGTGTGTGACAAGAAGTGTGTGCTACAAGAGGTAAGCCTTGAACTTAGACCTCCTCATGGTGTGTGATCATGTGTGTTCTTGAATGTCTATTTGAATATGTTTTGGATTCTTGAATGAGTATGGTAAAGGAATAAGGATGGAGCTATTTTATGAGGATTTGTATGCATGAAAGTCTCATGGTAATGCTTAAGATATATGCCACTGTTTTTGTATGAACATGCCACTGTTTTGAGGAATATATATATGCCACTGTTTTTGCATGAATATGCCACTGTTTTGAAGAGAAATATGCCACTGTTTCCCTATGAATGTGCCACTGTTTTGATGATAAAATGCTCACTGTTTCGGTTCCTCAAAGTCACCATTTTGATGCCACTGTTTCTGCACACATATGCCACTGTTTTAGTCCATTATATGCCACTGTTTCTGCACACATATGCCACTGTTTTAGTCCATTATATGCCACTGTTTCTGCACACAGATGCCACTGTTTTAGTCCATTATATGCCACTGTTTCTGCACACTTATGCCACTGTTTTAGTGCTCCACATGCCACTGTTTTCTGCATAAAATGCTCACTGTTTAGTCCATAATGTGCCACTGTTTCTGCATAAAATGCTCACTGTTTTAATGCCACATATGTCACTGTTTTGCACCAAAAACACTCACTGTTTTAGTACTTAATGAGCCACTGTTTCTGCATAAAATGATCACCATTTTGATGTCCAAACACCACTCTTTATGCCACTGTATTGGTGGTCAAGTACTCCTAATTATGCCACTGTTTTGATGATCAACAACCACTAGTTATGCCACTGTTTTAAGGTCCAAAAATCACCAATTATACCACTGTTTCAATGTGCAAATATCACCACTAATGTCACTGTTTTTACTGATCAAATGTTACCATTCATGCCATTATTTTGATGTGCAATACCTCTACTTATGTCACTGTTTTTAAGGTTCAAATGCCACTGTTATGTCACTATTTTAAACGTTCAAATACCACTGTTTCTGCCACTGTTTGATGTCACTGTTTCTGCCACTGTTGATGTCCAAAGAGTCACTGTTTCTGTTTCAAAATGGTCACTGTTTCTGCTGTATGTTCACTGTTTTCCTGCTGTAAAACGTCACTGTTTCTGTCCACTGTTTTTAAGGAAAATACCACTGTTTTCTGCTCACTGTTTTAAAGAACAACTCACTGTTTCTGCTCACTGTTTTAAGCACAAACGTCACTGTTTCTCTGCTGTAAAACACTGTTGTATGCTCACTGTTTCTCTGCTGTAAACCACTGCTGTATGCTCACTGTTTTTCCACTGTAAAACGCTGCTGTATGCTCACTGTTTTCCACTGTAAAACACTGCTGTATGCTCACTGTTTTTCCACTGTAAAACGCTGCTGTATGCTCACTGTTTTCCACTGTAAAACGCTGCTGTATGCTCACTGCTTCTGCTGTAAATTGCCACTGTAAATGATTGGTTGTAATTGATTTAGGTGCGCTTAAGAAGTGAGATACTTCGCTGCTGTTTGGTATTGTTTAAGACACGCAAGGTAAGTGTCAGGCGATATTACCTAATGTGACTATTGACTACTGGTATAAAATTGTGACATGATGCTCCATATTCCGTAAAAGTAATGTTCCATTATGTTGAAAGGAAACTGCCAAAAATGTGCCGTAATGGCTATATGATTATGAGGTAAAGACGTTATGAGGCAGCATAACGCATATGAAAAGTATATGTGCCGTGATGGCTATATGAAAGGTATATAAGCATGCATCTTACATCATACCGCATTTTTACGCTTTGTGTGTGAAAGCATAGCATGACATGCATGTATCAAGATCATATAGGCCTTGTTTTAGAATAGTTATGTACAGGACCATGTGTTTGAGCAAGCATCATATAGGCATCCCCAAGGTACCGGGGTATGGGACACTTGGCATCAGTCCGCATAGGCCCACAGTTGGAATCCACATGGAGCTCAGGTGCCAAGGGTATATTTGATTCCACTGTGAAGTGCGCGCACGACGGTGCTAAAAGCGCAAAGGAAAGGCGTTATATACGCAATATATGAATATGATGAAAAGGAAAGGCGTTATATGCGCTATATACATATGAATATGATGAAAAGGAAAAAGGAAAAGGAACAAGGATATGTTGAAGTGACTGTTTATGATTTTGGTGCCTAGTTAATACTGTTATATTACTGGTTTTGTTGCCACACTACTGGGATTATTCTCACCCCTTCGGGGCTGCTATTTTTCCAAAATGGCAGGAGGACGTAAAAGCATTTGAAGGAGTGATGTTTTGCTGTTGCTTGCTGATGCATGGATTATCCCTGTTGCTGTTTGATTGATTGGATGACTGTAATGTTTAAGATTTTGGTACTCTTGGATGACTGTAGACTTTATCATCTTTATTTTATCTTGAACTTTTATGAACAGCGGCTATTTTGGAAAACGTTTGTGAAAGGAATTTTCGAAAGACTTATGTGCTGAAATTTTTACGGTGCACCTTACGGGTGGTGTTTTCATGAGCAAACGAACTCCGATTTACTATTATTTTATATGCACGCGAAGCCCCCAACGTGCTCTTTCTAAATCACTTGAAATATTTTTTATCGTCCAAACAGAAGTTATAAGAAACTTGAAACGTATTACGGATTTGTATCTTGATTAAGAATTTTTGTTAGCTCATGTGACGTTAACGACTCTAATTCCGCTTAGCAAACGACTCTCTTGGATGCATACAAGGGAGGGCGTTACAAACGGTTATTATTTCCACAAATCAAAATCATTAATTAATTATTAATTCACAATAAATAATAACCGTTGATGGACGGAAATTAATAGTTAATATATGATAGTAACATTGATAGTAACATTATTTGTTAGTAAAAATATTCTATTCCTATATCAAAATAACATTGTTATGAGATTTATATTTTGAAAAAAAGAAAGAAAGAAGTTATCATCATCCGTAGCATTCATTTTCATAATTTCTTATATTATCATGCTTCTTCTCTCTCAATTTTTTTTTCTCCCATTCTCCTTTAACAGAGTTTTCTCTAACATTTCTCAAGATCCTTCACTCATTGATTTCTCTAAATTTTGAAGCAATGACCAATGGTTCTCTTAGCATCTATTTACGGGAAAAGTTTTATCATGCAAATGATAAAAGTAATCATAAAATATTATTAACACAACAATTATTCACAAACTTCTCCATGCGAGTTTCTTGAAGTTTTGTTTTTAGATTCAACAACTTCACATGATTTTTGCATTATATGTTCGAAGGGACTCTAAACGTGATCATTAAAAGATAATTGAAAGAAACATAAAATAATACACTTGAATGCAATAATTCATCACCAATTATTATTATTGAAAACTAAGGGGGCGTTTGGTTGAGGAGAAATTTTTTGAATACTAGGAAAATGTAATTGATAGGAAAATGGTTGGAAAGTGAGTTTGGTAAGAAAATGTAAAAAAAGTTGTTTGGTAAGCCAAAATAATACTGGGAAAATTGAGTGAAATTCCTGAATGTGTGTTTGGTTGAAAATAAAATATTGATGGGAAAATTTATTAAAATTACAAAATAACCCTTTTAGAAATAACCCTTTATGAGATTGGTTTTAGGGTTTTATGTTTATCATGTAACATAACACAACTTCATTTTCCTACACACACATTAAAGAGGTGGGGTCCACATATTTTTCTTTCTCTTTCATCATTCCACTTTCTCTCTCCCTTTTTGTTGTGAGTGTTGGAAACAAAAGTTCAATTATGTAACATAACATTAATAAAACCCTTGGTTTTAATGTTATCAAATACAGAATAATATCATCTAATATGATATTATACAAAACACAATATAATATTAAAATTTCATTAAAACTTATAATATCGAACGTTATCTTTTAATTAATTATTAATTCACAATTGCATGGTGCATAGGGAAAGCCATAGGGAACGAACAGGGAAACAGACCCAGTGACCCCTCTTTCAAAACCGTAATCAGAAAAAATCTTCACTCTTCTCTGTTTTCTTTCTTCAGCTTCGAAAACCGTAAACTTCAAGTGGTTGTTACGGTTACCAATAATGGGGGAACGAGAAAGAAGAGCGAGGGTTCAGGAAGCGACGATGTCGAAGAAGGTTCGATGAAGAAAGCAATAATGAAGAAAAAGAACAAGGAGGAGTTGCTTCCTTCGATGATCAAAAACAAGGAAAATAGATCAGAGGTTCATGCCAAGGCCAAGCATTAGAAGAAGCTCGAGGGGTAATATAGTCACCGATTATACCACTTTTTGAACTTCTCCAGATTCTAGGACAAATACCACCTTTCAGGAAGCAATCCTCAACAGTACTTTTCAGACAAATCACTTGCAATTATCGATAGATAGGCAACAAGGAAAGATGGGTAAAATTTATGAAAACTGTGAACCAAACGTGGAGTAATGAAAACGCAAGAATCACTTCCCCAGAAAACTTCAACAAACTCCTAAAACAAACACCCCCTATGGGAGTTACAAAGAAAGGGGTAGTTTTGTCCTAAATTTACTAACTATGTTAAATTGTTAAAAGATTAATGTATAAGGGGATTAATTGTTTGAATTAAATGTTGAGGGTGGTTTCATAAAACAACACCTAAGCATAAGCTGGTTTCATATAAGAGTTTATTGTTTGTTATATTATAGTAGGATATAAATTTATCTCCTACATATATAAAATGGTGTGGGTGAGAGAAAAAGAAAAAGTATTGACTCCACAAATTTTTATGTATGTAAGATATAAAATTTATTAAATAGTTAAAGAGAAATATAGTCAAAGAGAAATAAAAATATTTCATTCATGTAAAAAAAACTCAGTAAATGAATACGTAAACAGACCGTGCATTTTTTGTTTTTTATTTTGGTAGACAGCAGACCGTGCATTTACTTAATGGGTTAGTCAATTTACCTCGCAAGTAAAATGCGGTGATCCAAATTGGCTTCTGTTATTTTTAAGTTGATAATTTTAAAACTCATTTTGAATAAATCAAGAAATTTAATGGACTGATTCAATATATTTGGTTCGTGAGTCCTAAGTAGGATACCATTTTCTTTATTTACCAAAAAAAAAAGATACCCTTTTTTTTACTTTTTTGGACAGAAGAATGTTTCCCCGCCAAGCTGGAGTTTGTTTCATGTACATTGGAACATAGGTGCCTAAACTGCGATTGTGGCTCGTGACTAATGTAATCATAGCCTTTAATTGCAAGCACAGATCCCTAGTTTAACAAACTCTGATGTTATCATAAAATAGGAAAAATATTAATCATTTTAAATGACATAACTTATATCCTTTTATAACGGTAATATAACGGACGAAATATAATATAACGGTAATGTAACGGTGATGGAATGGAACCGTTGTGTAACGGTAATTGTAACGTTAATTGTAATAATGTTTTCTTTTGTAACAGTAATTGAAACATTAATTGTAATAGTGTTTTCTTTTGTAACGTCCATCCTTCATGGTTATAAGTAGGTGTGTGGTGTTAAGAAATAATATCAAAAAATTATTGGAAATTCTCTTCTCTCTCGTGACTCTTTCTCTCTCAATTCCCTCTTCTCCTCCTCTTATCCTTTCTGCAATCTTCTTCTTCTGTAGCATCTGCTACACAAAACCTCTTCACAATTTCACGTTCCCTTCCCCTTTCTTGAAGTAGGGAACCCAGAGAAGCATCAATTTCACTAGCCCTTACGGCGCCAGAGTTCCTAGCTACGGTGATCAGCGTTGTTCCGGGTCAAAGACTGAGGAATCAATGGCGATTGAGGATGATTTCATGGAGATTGAGGATGACTTCATGGAGATTGAGGATGGTTTCATGGAGATCGGGGATGATTTCATGGAGATTGATGATGATTTGATGGAGATTGATGATGATTTCACGGTGATTGAGGATGATTTCATGGAGATTGAGGATGGTTTCATGGAGATCGGGGATGATTTCATGGAGATTGATGATGATTTGATGGAGATTGATGATGATTTCACGGTGATTGAGGATGATTTCATGGAGATTCAATATACATAATTGCTTGTTCTCTGTAACGCCTGGCAACTTGCAAGGATTAACGACTGTCCCCACACACTAACACGAGACTTTTCAGCGTGCTTTGTCCTCACTCGCACACTTCCCGGGAAAACTTCCCAGGAGGTCACCCATCCCAGAATTGCTCCAAGTCAAGCACGCTTAACTGTGGAGTTCTTCCGATCCGGGCTACCGAAAAGTAGATGCATCTTGTTAGTATAGGTAGTACCAATTAATTCTTATAAGTGTACTGTCCCATACCAGCACAGTCTCTGGAATCCCTCTCTTTCCGGTGTTATTCGATTCATTCATGTACCCCCGTCGCTGGAAGCCTGCCAGGAGCCGCTCCTTGTCCGTGCCCTTGCGCACCGGCGATCACTCCCCGCCCTCGTCAGCGCCCGGGATGTTACATTCTCCTTTGTAGCGAGAGCATTTGGTTGCTGCCATTTTTTTTTGTTGGATAAATGTAATTTTTTTTTTCTATTCTAATCCTTCTCGGTGAAGCACAAGTGCACATCGTCCCAATTTTTGTATTATTATCTAAATTATAGTAATTTATAAATTTGTCATTTATATTTTTGCACGTTATATATATATATATATATATATATATATATATATATATATATATATATGAACTCACAAATAGGTGGAACTCACACCTTTTTTTTGTCAACTCTCTCTCCTCCTTTATCTATCTTTTCTCTCTCTTAAACTGACACAACTTTACATCTTTTAAATGACACACATTTTACCCCATAAAATAACACTAATTGTCTTATTGGCTAACTTAGGGACGTTTGGTATAGGAGAAATTTTTTTTAATCAGGTAAATATAGATAGTGGGAAAATGGTTGTAAACTAAAATTAGTGGAAAAATTTTAAAAAAATTATTTGGTAGACCAAAATATTACCAGGAAAATTGATTTAAATTTTCGAATTTCATATTTGATTGGAGGTAAAATATAAATGGGAATATGGGTTTCAATTACAAAATTAACCCTTTTTATTTTTTGAATCTGATCAACTCTTGCCCAAAATGACAGTTTGTAAAAGGAACTTAATTGATGTCATTGTTTCAACAATTATTATTGTTATCCAAATGGTTTTCTTGAACCCAAAATATGAACTCAACTTTTACTTTTCCCATCAAACCCCAAAATACGACCCTCAAAATGGTTGCGAAATAAGAAATTTTGCAAAGAAATCAAGTTGGCTACGGAAAGAATTTTGCTACCCAAATTTTTTTAACTCTTGTAGGCAAATTGAAAACCCAGTTCAGGGGCTTTGTTTAGTCCAAACATGTTACCAAAAAAAAAATAACTCATTTCAAGTTGCTTAGGTATACTTGCCAAAATACCCTACCAAGGAGTTTGTTGATGGATTACAATCTCTTAATAATTACCTTTTTAACTCTTCACTTTACCTGATTTTTTTTTCCGCTTAGATTTCATTTTCCTTTATAAAGCCAAATCTTTAAGCTACGCATTCATTAACAAATATTTTTATCTAGATTGTCGTATGTTATTGCACATTCTTAATCTTCCCTTTAGCATGTTATTCTCTGCATGTTGTTTGGATCACGAATTTTACCTATTTTTTTATTTCTGAACACGAAATTATTCTTATTATAAAAAATAAAATTTAATGTATTTGAGTAAAAAAATATAAAAATAGCCGGAGTGTAAAACACAAGTCATGATTCACTAGTTTAACTAGTGTAATATAAATAAAATTATAAATATTTAATATTTTCTCAACCATTTATTTAGCTTAATAAGTTTTGAGATCAGATTAAACTTTTATAAGAACTGAAGTTGTATAAAGTATAAAAATGCTGGCATAAACAAAATTTAATTTTATTCAATTAAGGGAAGGTATTGATATTTTCTCTTTTCATAAACAGGGGTATTAGAAATAGAAATGTGATTCACAAGTTGTTATTTTGCTAATGAGAATAAATAAAATGATTATTCTCATTATGGTAGTGGTGCTGGTACCGCTGAGCAAGGTAAAAAGCGCGAAATAGAGGCATGTCAGTGGTAACAAAAAGGAAGAAGAAAAATTAAACAAGAAGTTGAAATAGAAATCTCAATCGCAACCGCATGAGAGAGAGAGAGAGAGTGTGTGTGGAGGTGCATCATAACATCATAATAAGCATAGCAGTTGATGATTTAATTTCAATTTGGTTAAGAGTCTATTTCTCATTTCCTTGACGCCCAAACCAAAAGCAACGCTTTCGTTACGTCGAAATTAAATTTGTGGCGTCGGAAACCTAACTAGTTGCTTCACCGTCAGATCAGATGCGATGGAGGCAATCGACGAATTGGTTCAGCTCTCCGATTCTATGCGCCAAGCTGGCGCTGTCCTCGCCGACGACGATGTTGACGACCCCAAGCGCCCTTCAACTTTCCTCAATGTCGTTGCTCTTGGCAATGTCGTAAGTCTTTTCTTCTACATTTTTGATTTCAGCGTGAGAACTGATTGCAAATTACACACCAACTGTGTCACTCTTTTGGATC
>JAVKPL010002098.1:0-17937 GCA_032173675.1 Gastrolobium villosum
ATTTACACTTGTATCAGTAAATCATACAACAAATGCATTTAGATCTAAAGCTGCACGAGTTGCTTAGCCAAGACGAGAGTAGTTGAATCCATTTCAACATCTAACATTCAATCTTACACAGGCTCTCCAATGTAATGAAGCTTTTAGTCCAAAACACTAAAACTGGTCACAATTATCTTTTACTCGTTTTTAACAGTCAAAAACTTACCCTTAGCTGTACTTTACTTTATGATTGATAACATTGTTAATATTTATTCCTCAAAGCATCACTAAGATTACAATATTATAAACAAGCACTAAGATACTGTCACCATCTATATAGGATGAGGAAAAGCAAAGAGCATATGCAAGAACTTACCCGAATGACAATGATAATGAAGTCTCTGCCGAGTTATGAACTCCATTTTGATCAGGAGATAATAATGTCCAGAATACTAGATCACACAAAAAACATAACTCGCCAGTATCAATTAAATAGAAAGTGAAAGTTAAAAGAAAAACCTAAAAAGAAAATAAAGTAGAAATGCCAAGTTCTATCCTAGAAATCATAATTGAGCTTAGAAATTAGGAACCGTAAATAAATCCACAAAGTTTGCATCTTGTACTTCACTCAAAATTGACCAATTGCAAGCCAGTTAAAGCCCAAAAAGAACAAAAAACTTGCTTAAAAAACTATTACTACTGTTTCCCAGAAAAGTAATACTTATTAATTTTGCAAAGCAACCCAAACTGTTCGGTATATCCAGAATAGAATATAATTCGAAAGTAGACTTTACCATTTTTTATTGGGTATATCCAGAATAGAATATAAGGATTAGACTTTACCATTTCTAATTCAAAGTAGAAGCAAAGGTTCACCCCGTGGTCAACATTGTTCGGTAAATGGTTTATCTAGTTAATGACTGAACTACCGACTTTTTTGCCGCACTGCTGCTTAGTCATCTACAGTATTCATGTCGTTTCAAGAGAGCAATGGGCTCTTACAGCATCTTAATATTAGTACTTCGCATGGTTTTGCCATATTTCTTTCAATCATGCTTGATTACTATTGTTGGTCAAGTCATGGATAATGTCATTCGAAAGATCCCCATGTGTTAACACACTCATATTATGGCAGTAGCACTCAACGACTATGTTGTAATGACACGGGACACGATATGACACGATACGCCGATACATTAATTCTAAAAAATATTAAATTTTGACACGTTAGGACACGTTTTGATATTAAATAATATTTTTAATATATATAATAGTTTACATTTAATACATATAGCAGCCCATAATAAGTTATATAATTAATCAAATATTCAAATTCCATAACATAAATATAAAGCAAAAATAATTTTTCATGTTAAATTCCAAAATAGAAAATATTTGATTTATAAATTAATTTTTTATGTTTACCAAAAAAAAAAGATAAAATAAAATAAAATTTGAATGTCGGAAAACGTTGATCACGTGACAGAACGTGTGTCGAAACGTGTTGGAGCGACACCACCGACACACATTTTTCACCCAAAATGACATGTACGTGCATCAATGCTAAATGAGATAACCACGCCCATTATGAAAAGTTGATCTTGGATGTTGCAGGTCCAAATATTGCTGCACACCTACCGGGTTATACTAACGAAAATCAACCGTTTATGCCTAAAGATCATAATCCTGAATAACAAAAATTTTCAACATGCTTCAAGCTGCCCAACGTCCATTGTGGGATGGTTGCGTGACACTCACTACCCTATTTGCTTGCCTAACAGCCCTAAACTCGAAAATAGATTATCAAATAACGGAAGGATGCTTCAACCAATGGATGAAGTTTGTTGGACATGCTTTACCACAATGACATTCCAAGCCGAAGATTTTCTACAATGTTTAAAAATCTTCTGCAATGGATGCATGATGTTCTATAAAAAAGATGTACTACTCAATAGATGCAAATTTATGGAGAAGATCGACATAAATATGTGAGGAAAATGGAAAGGTGAGTGGTTTCATTGAAGAAACTAGCATAGGTGTTTATCGGTTATGAGAAATCAAATCATGTCTCTTGAGAACTTATATTATAAACCAAATGAATGCAAAAAAATTGGAATCTCAAAATACAAACGATTCTAATAAGCGTCATATAAATACAATCAAATACATAATTGGTATACAGAATCACAATAAGGAAAAAAATCAACATAGTTGAAACACAAAATAACACAAGTGAACAACGAAAATTCGACAAGACATTCACAATCAAGTTTTAAAGCAAAGAAGTTGCTGAAATTCCTATTCAAAACATGAAGGAAAAATTTGACACTTGAGCATATAATGTTATATATACCTAAAGCACTTTAGTAACTAAAATTAAACAACTTGAACAAATTTAGGTTTTGTTTTATGCAACAAAATACGTTAGAAAAACAAATATAAAGAGAAGTTCAAGCCAACTAAAAACAGGTTGCTGCCAAGCACATTTATAAGTTTTTTTTTTTTGGTAAGCAAGCACATTTATAACAGTTAACTAAAGAAAATTGATACATGACAAATTCAATACTTCATAATGTTCAACCTCAATAATTTATTCTACTTTCGTGCTGATTTTGTAATCAGAGCTATTGCCATTTTTTTAGTATTTTTTCTAATAAATTTATTGAGATTTAAATTTTATTTTATTTTTTAATCAAAATAGTTTAGTTTTAGCTTTTTGTACTTATTGTAAATTTAAAATTACAAGTTTTAACTTTTTATTTATTGTCAGTATAAATTATGAGAGTAATGTTTTATTCCAAAAGAAACGAATAAGAAAAGAAAAGTTGATAATGTTTCATTGTCAATATTTAATGTAAATTAAAACAAACATGTAAATTTTAAATTTAATCGAAAACGCATTTCTCTTGTAGTGCACATGTTATATAAGGAGCTGAATTATTGATGCTTCTCATCGCCATATTTCAAGGTTGTCCATAATAATGGCTCCTAAGATCATCTGCAACTACATTCTCATTCCTACCGTTATTAACACTGCTAGCCATTGCAGATGACTCCACAACCAACCTGATCTCCCCAAAAACCATTTGCGAGTCCTCCCCACACCCGTCTTATTGCAAAATGTTCTTCCTACCCACCACAGTCCATTACTTTTTCATGTTCTCAATTTAAAAATCTTTGCGTAAGTGCCGCAACTTATTGAACATTTATCTTCGTCTTTAGTCCAATTTGTCCCAAGAGACATAATTCATGCTCTTAAAGATTGTCTATTTCTCTTTGAACTTAACATAGAATACTTATCGAGGTCCAATGACATTGCCATCAAGGAGGCCAATAAAACTCTCTCCAGCTCCGAAGTTGATGATGCCCAAACCCTGCTCAATGACATCATAACCAACCACTAGACATACTTAATGGACTACTGACCACAACTTCCTATTCAAGCATAAAGAATGGTCTTTTTTTCCACTAACTGATGACAACAAACACCATAGTGTGTCACTTCCCTATTTACAAAAGGTTGGGTAAATGAAAAGAAAAACAATCCATTATTATAGGATTCCACAGGATGGCATCTAGGTTTCGATAATGGTCAACTTCCTATGAAGATGTCGAATTGAACGAGAGTCCTTGACGATTCAACTGGAGGCACAGGAAAACAAGAGGATAATGAAGACGGTGATTTGATTAGTGACATTATAGTTGTTAGTTATGATGTAAGCGGAAACTTCACCATCAACCAAGTTATCGTTACTACTCTAACTAACACCAATGCAACAGATGATTATTTCATGATTTTTACCAGAGAGATGTATGAAGAATACATGTCTATCCCTCAAAACAAGGCATATCATATGTGGTCATCCTCGAAACAAGGCGTATCTGATTATGATAGGACATGGAATCAATCAGAAAAACCAACTTATTCTTAATGATGTGGGATGGATACACACCCTCTCTAATAAAAATCATGAAATAACCACTGTTACATTAGTGTTATTTGGAGTAGCAGCGACAACTTAGTTGATAATGGTGAATTTTCTGCTACCATTTTGACTTGCAACAATAATGTCATTAATCAAAACATCGTCTTCATCACCCTTGAGTTTTCCCGTACCTCTGGCTGAGTCATAAATGACTTTCATTCCATCAACATCTTCAAAGGAAGTTGATCATTACGGAAACTCGGATGCCACCAAGTAGAATCTCATAATAATGTCTTGTTTTTATTTTCATTCACCTGGCCCTTTGTGACGGAGCTAGTGACAGAATGTGGAGTTCGTTGTCATCGGATAGTCAGCCAAAAAGGCCATTCTATATGCTTAAATCGGAAGTCGTGGTCATTAGTCGATTTAAGCATGACTAGTGGTTGGTTATGATGGTACTTTGCAGGGTTTAGGCATAACCAACTTCGGAGTTGTAGAGAGTTTTATAAGCCTCCTCGATGGCGATGTCATTGGACCTTGATAAGTATTCTACACTAAATCCAGAGAGAAATAGGCATTCTTTAAGAGCATGAATTGTCCCTTGAGACATATTTGATAGGAGATGAAGATAAATATTCGTTAAGTTCAATACGATGCGGTACTTAAGAATCTGAAAAAGTCATGGATTGTGGTGGGATGCTTAAGAATAACATATCTACAATAAGACAGGTATGGGAAAGACTGACAAATGGTCTAGAGGGAGACAAAGGTGGTTACTTAGGCATCTGCAATTGCTATCACTGTAAATAACGTAGGAGAAAGAAAAATGAGAATATAGCGCAAATAACATCTTAGGAGTTATTATTATGGACAACTAACAATTGTATAGAAGAGATTGAAAAATGGTGATAAGCAGCATTGATGACTCAGCTCCATATATAGCGTGTACACTACAAGAAAATAGGTTTTCACATTAAATTTAAAATTTTACATGTCATATTTTAATACGCATTAAATATCGGGAATAAAACGTTCACAACTTTCCTTTTCTTATTCGTTTTTCTTGAATAAAATGTTCCTTTCATACTTTATAATGGCAATAAACAAAATGTAAAAAAAACTAAAACTAGCATTTTAAGTTCACAAAAAGGTAGGTACAAAAAGGTAAAACTAAACTATTCTTAATAAAAAATAATAATAATAATAACAAATATGTTAGAGAATAATATAAACCATTAAAAAGGCCTTCACTTAATAGCTTAAACTTTTTGGTTAAAATGGTTCTTTATATGGTATCGGAGCTAACGTGACTAAGTGATAACGAGTTCGATCCTCACCGCCCCCCATTTAATTAATAAATAATTAAGTATTTTAGAGTTTCTTAGCACAGGTAAATATGTTTATACATTGCTCACCCTTCAAGTCCAGTGGGCACTATTTGTGTGAGAGTGCGTGTTAGAAAATAATATAAACTATTAAAAAGGCCTTAATTTAATAGCTTAAGCTATTGGGTTGAACTTACGTTTTACAAAACAATAATAAAAATTTAAATCTCGATAAATTTATTAGAAAAACTATTATAAAAAAGGGCAATAGCTCTCATTAGAAAACCACATAAGATAAAGCATAAAATTAACATAAATTAAAGAGATCAACCACTATAAAGTATTAAATTTGTAATGAATTAATTTTCTTCAGCTATTATGAATGCGATTGGCGGCCTATCTTTAGTTGCCTTGAACTTCCATTTATATTTGTTTTCATAATGTATTTTGCTACATAAAACAAAACCTAAATTTGTTCAAGTCATGAAATGATATTTAATTTTTAGTGACTAAAAGTATTAGGCTCGAATGTCAAATTTTTCCTTCATATTTTGAATAGGAATTTCAATACCTTCTTTGCTTTAAAACTTGGTTGTGAATGTCTTGCTGAATTTAAATTGTTCACTTGTGTTATTTTTGTGCTTCAAATTTTTTTAAGAGAAAGGTTATAGTTACAACTTTTTTTCTTACAACCTCTTACAACCATATCTTATCACCGTTGATTTCTGCCAATCAACGGTTATCATTTTTTCAAATTAAACTTATTAATTAATTATTAATTCACAATAAATGATAACCGTTGATTGACGGAAATCAACGGTGTTAAAGTATGGTTGTAAGAGGTTGTAAAAAAAAAGGTTGTAACTATAACCTTCCTCTTTTTTTAAATATTATTTTTTATTGTGTATAGTGTGGTTGTTATGCTTCTTCAATTAATCTGTGATAGGAAGAGTAGATTAAATTTAAATGAGAAATGACAATAGGTTGCATCATCGGAATTAGTAATCTGCTTCTTTTAAATGTTTTGTCATTCAGGGGCTATAACAATCATAATTTAGTAGAAGAGAGGCAACTGGTTGACATTTTTTGACAGAGGCGGTGAAGGGGCTTAGAGGACATGCTTTTAGTTGGTACAAATGCTGGAGTTAGCTCAATCCTAATGTGAATCGGTGGACATTTTTTGGGCAGTTCTACAACGATTCCAATCGGAGATATTCTTGGAGGATGAAGATACGAAATCAGACTTTCAGGAGACAAAATTTGATATGCAACAAACATTCAGTGCTGGAGAAGCCAGAAATTATGGAAGAAAATGAGAAGACAGAGACTAAAGAAGCACACAATTATTGTTGTTACGGAGAAAAACACAGTTGATGAGTAGGAGTTTGAAAACCAAAGGGGAAGGAGGAATCAAGAAAAACTCGTGGTAGTAAATGAAAAACAACCATTCGGTTTTGTGTTAATCGAGAATGAGAAAGAAGAGATAGGGAGGAAAAAGCTAGAGGACGAGACCAAGGAAGTTGAGAAAGCCATGGACATGGGGAACTCTTGACGAAGGTGGTACATGAATTGATGACACCCTAACCTCTGATGGTGGTAGTCGTCCCACCACCACTGCCTGACCCACAAGATTCAGACTGGTGTAGGAATGTATCGTTGCTATTTGCAGCGGTGGCGACAGAGGAAAATAAAAAAGAACAAGGAAGGATCTAGGTTAAGATTGGGATGCAGAAAAGTCTAGGCCCAACCCAAAATAATATGAAATTTTTAGTAAGGGCTTTACAGAGTTACTTACTAACTCTATGCATACTATTTGCCTATTTTATTGCTATGTTTTCATTCTCGTGAAACAAAGGCTTCACACACTCACTCGTTTTATATGCACCTTATTTAGCTATATTGTTGCTCTGTTTTTATTCTTTTAAAACATAGGCAAATAGAAGGATTTCTCCTTGTCCATATGGGTACTTTCTCCTTTAACATAGTTCATTTATTAGAAAAATAAAGCATGATGAAGCTTTCCTAAAAACTAAATCAAGGCTAATCTAACCTTCCAAAAGTTAGAAGCTATCTCTTCTTGATAAGCAGAGCTCACTTGGTTATGAAAGATTAAATTGCAAATAGAAAGGAAGAAACTAAAAATCACCTGACTGGTCTGAATGATCATTGAAATCCGAGCAAAATATCACATTCTGCATATTTATATAGTGCATTAAGTCAAAAAAGGAGTAAACAGCTGTCTATTAGTATTTAAAAAGCATAAAACTATAATATGACAAGCTGCTGGATTACAGCACTGTACGCCTACCTCTCCCATGTCCTGAGATACATTTTGGACCACATCTGCAGGAAATGGCAATAATTAAATGGTCAGGATGTCTACTATTAAAAACAATTAAAGAGAAAATGAAAGAAATTTTGAAATGTGAAGAAATGCCTGAGTTACAAGATGTACAACGGAAGAAAAACAATAGTGGAAAATCTTAAACATTTCAAAGAACTGTCAATATCATTCAGAAAACATAAGATAGATTAACATGACAAATTGCAAATCATTATCAACAAATTGTAACCAACAACAAATGCATGTCAGGGAAAGGGATTCCAAGAGATGAGCATCAACAACATATTTATCTCAAATTAGTTGGGATCGGTGGTCGATGAACCCAGATAAAAAGATTAAGAGAAAAGAAGGGGGAAAAATAAATAAATCAATCAATATAATTAAAAAATTAAAAAAAATTGCAATAAAAATAGAATAAAAATAAAGAGAAAATAATGATAGATAAGAGAAAATATAAATAAGAAAAAAAATAGTAAAAAAAATGAAAATGTACATAGAAAAAATATAAAATAGATTGATAAAAGGGAAAAATAGATTAGATAGGAAAACAATTAAATAAATAACGAAGGAAAATATAGGGAAAAAAAGACTAGACAGGAACAGTCTCATACATAGAAAGAAAATAAAAAAATTAAAATTCCACAACTCACTTGAAAAAAGAAATAGAACTATAGCAATTCGAACAATCAAAGTAATAATTGATATACTCTTGAAAATGTCAATTAGTCATGAATATAGCAGTTTGAACTTAGTTCTACTATCAATCTGTGCACATTTGGCATTACCAAAAAGGCATATCCTGAACCTAACTTTTAAGATTGCACAATTGGAGAGGGATCGATCAGCCAAAACAAATCTCAAGAAGAAAATATGAATTTTTCTGTCATACAAACAAGAAAATTGCTATAAATGAATGGGACTATTTCCATCACACAAACAAACTACAATACCAAACATATTATTCTACTAAAAATGGGTGAAGCAAAGAGCAATCATTTTTGCCAAGTGCCAACAGATCTACGTTGCTTTTACTAGTTAAATAAATAGTTAAAATAGTATTTACCCAAGTTTGAAACACTGGGCTTTACAGCTAATGTCAAGCCAAGAAAACAATCATCGGGATCGGGGCCAAAATCCTGCAGTTTCAGTTCAAGATTTGGCTTTGCCCCTGTAAGTAGTGAAAGAAGAAAGAAATAAACAATAGAACCAAATACCTACCACCACGATGCAATTAACAAGGTAGAATTTAAGAAACAAAGAAAATGGAAATTCCCTCACTCTTGCTACTCAGCTTCAGCTCAAGTGGGTCACTGAGAGAATAAGGAACCCATGTATCCACCTGTCCACTACATGTTAGTAAATTGAAGACAATAAGTAAAGGAGAACAGGCTTCAAAGAAAAAGTTACATGGAAAAAAGGATGTTGCAATGACTGATCTGCATCCGGCCTTCTAGATGGGTCCCAGGATAACAGTTGCTACAAAATTTATAATGCAGTAGATATTAAAGAATAGTACTATTTACAGAGTCAAAACAAATTTTGATATTGATATGTTGATAGACAAATTATATTGACCAAAGCATACCGTGATCAAATCTATAGCTTCCAAACTAGCATTTGGAATGATATCAGTAAGCTTCATTGGTGGAACCTGCACAAGCATCAGGGCAACTCAAAATACAGGAAGTAGTGATGAAAAGAAAAAATGACAACAAAATAAAGTAATATTTCACCACCAGACTCCTGATACATTAACACTTACAGCTTCATGACCAACAATGTCCAATAGCCGAGAGTCGTTTGCCCCTATGGTGAAAGCAGTTAAATCTGGCATACCAAGTACGCGGTATATTTTGTACAGTTGATCTATTTCACTGTCAATCCAGAAAAGGAATTTTATAAGATCTGATAAAAATCCTAATAGTTCTTTTTTGGAAATATATGAGATGTGCCTCAAAACCAAATAGTTCATTATTTTGAAGAAGTTTCCAATTTAAATATCAAACATCAATTACAATTTATGATGTGATATGAGTAAGAATGTTAGAGATGTGATATAAAAGCATTCATGTGTGAAACCAAACACCTTAAACTACTAGGATAGATTGTTCATAACATGATATCAGAGCCTCTATAATTAATAGATCTAGAGTTCGATCCTTATCACCCTCATTTTTCTAATAATATGTTGAATTTCAGCATTAGGTAAATGAAGCTGCGTTTGTCCACGATTCAAGTCAAAGGGCTCTTACGTGAGAGGGCATGTTAGAAATGTAATACAAAATCATTCAAGTGTCTTCACCTAACAATTTAAGCTTGTGGGATAATTGGTTCATAACAAAGGAAAAGGTCCCAATATTTTGATTTGAACTATAAATAACAATCTATGGAATATCAGTTTCTCACAGATTAACACAAATCCAAACAGAGAAGTTTCTTAAAGAGAGACAAGAACAAAAAAGCATTGCTCTTTATACAGAAATAAATTCACACAGACCAAAGAAATGAAGAAAAAACAAATACATCAGTATAGAAAATCCTTCCAAGTCCTTAGAACATTTGGTATATATATGAATCCAAAAACACCCTAAGATATGTAATGAAGCCATAAAAAACAATTTTTCCCATAAGTAAAAATTAGTTATGAAAAACCTGAATCATAAATATTTCATTGTTAAGCTCCAATCAAATGTTTCAAATTACTAAAAGTGGAAACATGGTAAAGGTCCATAAAATCTTTCCCCTCCTTGATTTTGTTACTTTGAATTTCAACATCATTCTATCCAGATTCAAAAACAAGATTGTCCTTTCTCTAATATGAAATCACAATTCTTAACTTCAGTAGCAAATCTCGCAATGTCTTCCATTCATATTCAAATGTAAACACAATAGCAAATAGTTTTTTTATTTATTTTTTTATGGAAAAAAGTGTATTAAATATGTAAAAGCACAAACCACAACAAATTAAATAATTGCATTTTAGAAAAACAAAAATAAATTAATAGCATGAGTGCAATGAGTTGTCATTATTACATTAGCCTTTTTACAACAAGACCAAACACAAAATATGGGACTGTAAGATACCTTTCACCAGGAAATAAGGGGGTCAAAGTAAAAAGCTCAGCTAATATAGCACCAACTGCCCACATGTCTGTAAATAAATTTATATGTTATTCACCACCTTAAGAAGAAAACAAGAATAATGTCATCTTAGAATGACATCAAAAAATTGTAAAAGAGATTTGGCCCCATGAGGCAACAAATACCAATTTAACTGAACAAAATAATGACAAGTTGACATTAACTCAAACTTCTTCAGACCAGAAAATAAAGCAGTAAAAGGGAATGACAAGGTAATTTATCTACAAATTAGTCATCTTTGTCTCTATGACAATATAAGGTTGGATAGCTAGGCTTAACTAATCATCCCCAGCTACTGGAGTGCTTGGGTTAAGCTTTTGGGAACCACTCCCAAAAGTGGTTCTGCTGCCGGTGAAAACCAGATTGAGGCAGAAACTACAAATTGTAACTTCTGCCTCCAAATCATGCTTAATGGCTCCCAAAAACAAACACCAGCACGCTATTAAGCCATCTATATAAGAAAGAAAAAATAACTAAAATAAGTAAAATAATCAGAGAAAAATTTAAATTCAAAAGAGACTAATGCCTACCAACAGCAGGAGTATAACATGGGGACTGCAACAAAACTTCTGGAGCTCTGTACCTGATTTCCCGAAACAAAATATGAGACGAAGTTGATGATGATAAGAAAAATCTTAAAATAACATGTACTCACAGACACTATAAAATCTTGGAAGTTATATTTGAAGTTGTCCACACAAAAATTTACGTGCATGAGTGAAAAAGACAGACTAACAAAGAAGACATGAAGGAATATGACTCACCACCGTGTTGAAACATATTGGGTATACGGAGGCATTGATGATACTTCTCTGGCCAGTCCAAAATCAGCAATTTTAAGAACATCATTTGTCACTAGCAAATTTTCTGTACAGAAGAAAACATTCCTATTAGATCAAGATCGATATGACTTTTTCAACAGATTGAACTAGGAAACATAAACAAAACAGTGTACCATCAGGAATTTGCTAAAATAAGTTATATGCCTCACCAGGTTTTAAATCCCGATGAAAGAATCCTTTCTTGTGCATGTGACTAAGTCCGTGCAGAACTTGATTCATAAAGCACCGTATCTCTCCCTCTGAAAAGGGCTTTTCTCTCTCTTTTATTAATTGATAAAGATTAAAATCCTGAAGAGATGAAATCTAGTGTCAAGCAATTGCTGATAAAGCAAAAGTAGATACAGACTTCCATCCAACCTTAAGCTTAAATATTGGAGGGTTTTGGATAAATTACATAGGATTTCATAATTCTTCCAGTAAATATGTATGTAGCAGTGAGAACTTTGTAACTTTGCTGAATTTTCTTGCGAAGATTAAGATACATGGCACAGCCCTAGCCCTGTACTTCTAGACTATTACAATGGGTTTTGTTAATGGAAGCACGCCAGGATATCAGTGCTTTGTTGTTTAGGTAGTTTCTCTACCATTTCTGTTTTGTCTTGAATTCTTGGACAATATCATTTCCTCTCAATTATTATTCCTCCTCTTCTCCCCATAAGTAATTTTTTTCTTTAAGTTTTACAGTATAAAGCAAAATTATATTACACTTCAATTTGACCTTTACATGTTATATGATATGTACAAATCACTCAATGCACTGATCTGAGACATATCCTACACATAAAACATAAATAAATAAAGACAAAGAATAAGAGTTTCTTTACCATGTACTCAAAAATGAAAAACAGTTCGTTATTTTCTCTAACAACCTCTTTCAACTTTATGATATTTGGGTGATTCATTTTCCGGAGGACCTGCACAAGGAACAAAATGCAAAATCTTTATTACAGTTCTAGGAATATGTGAAAACCAACTACAACTAGAGGAAAAAAAATAAAAAAATAAAATAAAATAAAATAAAATAACTGTAGAACATACCTTAACTTCTCTTAAATTTGTGTATTCTTCCCAGAAACAAAACTTTCTTTTCAACCTTTTGACAGCGACCTGATAGACAAAATCAGGAGCATATTGTAAATGTACCATCAGAAAGTGCAAGTTTCATAATATAATCACCATTTAAATCAGCATAGTTATAGCACCACCTCATGAGGGGGCACAAAAAATGTAATACATGCTTTTATAATTTATACAAAAACATGATATCCGTTTTGCCAACATCCCACAATGTGGACGTGAATTTATAACTTCTTTATCGCATTCCCTGACAGAATACCCTTTGACACATCTCACTTTAAACGTGTTATACATTCACTATGAGCTTAGTTAGGACTCCGGACAATATATAGTAGGGTCCTCTCATATCCGTATCATAGTTGTCAGTAGTAGTTAGCGGCCGACCCCGAAAATAGTATAGCGGTGTAGTGGGTAGCGGTATTGCCGCTACAGTGAAGTATTAATTCTACATATATTATACTAACAGTCAAGAAACGAGGCAATACCGCTTTTAGTATTAATGCTCAAACATAAGAAGTCACACAAAATTCAACATATAATTCCACAATCAATGTCAAATACAAGGAACATAAAGGAAGGATCCAAAACTAAACACAAATGAACAATAAAATTGTCAAATAGTCAAGTACAAGAAGTGAACTAATGAAGAAAATCATCATCATCTCTGGATTATCCATCAAATTCCAACATGGGAGTGGGGTAGTGGGTAGCGGAATTGCAGCTACGCTACGGTCAATATCGCGCAGCGTCGCGGTTTGTAGCGGTTGACCGCCGCTACCCGCTACGGTAGTGGGTTAGCGGCACTATGAGTCGCTACTGACAACCTAGATCCGTATTATCAATAGAATTCCTTTTGTTTCATGCTTCTCTATCAACTTTTAAAATTATCAGAGCTATCATTACACACAGTTAGATAGTATGTAATTACTGAATTCCAGTTATCTATACACACTGCATATATATGTAAGAATACATGTGTACTATGACTATAGCACTTGAAAAATGAAAACAAACATTTCCTAAATTGAAACAAAGATAATACAAAAAAATGGATAAAAAAATAGGCGAAGAAATTAAACTCCTAAAAACTAGTTAATGTAGGATGATAAAGTTGAAAGAATTGCTTTTTAGTAGACCAGAGTTCCTTACAATATCCAAAGTTCTCATATCGCAGGCTTTATATACATGACCACAAGAACCATCCCCAAGCTCTCTCAAAAATTTGTATCTAAAAAGAAAAGGACAGAGAAGAAATAAGTTAATCTGCTGACAGAATTGAGACTCCAGTAACCATTCACAAATCAATGGATGATAAGAAACTAACCTTTCCATTATTACAATTACAACACTATAACCAATAACACTTCAGAGAGACTGGAATGAACTCCATTAAGAGATGTCTAACTGTCAACGCAGTGTTGGTACTTAGTTTGCAGACGTGGGTTAGTAGTATTAAAAGGAAGCATGAAGCATTCAATATCATCAATAATCCACTTTTCATTGTAGAAGTGATCCACAAACAGCGAGCAGTCTGTCAACATGTTGCAACCTTCAGAACCCCATTTGACTTGGTTGATGCCATTAGCATATAAGATGTAAAATCCATTTTGATTACATTGACTTTCAATTCACCCACATATTGGAAAACAGGCGATAAGCTGCAGTTGAAAATATAAATGTTAGTGCTTTTCTAAAACTCCTTTAATTTACACCCTTGAACACCAAATGATCAATATGTGGGTGCATATGTAGTTTATATGTATATATGATCTTGGAAAGTGCAATAAAAGGAAAATAAAGTATTATATTATTTCACTGTGCAAACTCAACAATGAAATTATCACTTCGTTGTCAGCCACTCGGACCCTAAGACCCAAACGCTTTGTGGTATTTGCTCATCCAATCTACCAAGCAATCAAATATAACGCTGATCAGAAAACCATTCTTCCTAACAAGACTCTGATCCTAAACAAAACGATGATAACTATGGGCTACTGCATAAGAATTTTAGCCTAATCAGACCCCCAGATAGTGGTGGGCAAAAGGAAGGCAGAAAAAGAATTAAGTAAAATAAATTATATATATATATATATATGGAAAAGATTATACTACCTATTTTTTCTTAGTACTTAATAACAAATCTTAATCATTGATTTATGTCAATTTAATAATTATAATTTATTATAAATTAATAATTAATTAATAATTACTACTTATTATCAAATCTTAACCGTTGATTTTTATTAATCTAACAATTATAATTTATTATAAATTAATAATTAATTAATAATTATGATACCATAAATTATAACCGTTACATTGACGGAAATGAACGGTTAAGATTTGATAGTAAGAAAAAATAAGTAGTGATATATATATATATATATATATATATATATATATATATATATATATATATAAATTCATTAACAAAAACAAAAAATATCAATGAAATCAAAGCATTAAAAGAAGAAGAAGAGGTCATCTTCATAATCTGTCCATAAAAGTTATTTCCTTTGAAGGTATAACAATCATATAGCAACAAAACGTCACGCTCGATACAACTTGTAAGAAATAATACAAGAAACAGAATCTCAGATTTTGTTCATTGTAATATACCTATAAAATATTGCTTCGACTCAAACCATTGACAATTTTCATTCCTCATTCTCTTATATAACAAACCGATCATAAAAGGAAAAAAATGAAAAAAAAAAAAAACATAATTCAAGCTGCATTTCAGTTTTATTACAACCTACGAATTTGATGCAACGAAAGCAACAAGAAGAATTAGAAAGACAAATTGTAAAAAAATACATAGAAAAGAGGAAGAACTCACGGTGTACGATAAATGAATAGAATCATAGAGGAATTAACAAATACACAACCACAGATCAGCCATGAGAATGAGCTTTCTTGGAAAAAGAAAAGAAAAAACTGAATTTTAAGACAGAGATGAGGAGAGAGAAAGTTTCAGAGAGAGAAAATTCGGATTTGCGAAGAAGCCATGAGAGAGAAAAAGAACGGTACTCCATAGAAAGAAAATCGAAGGAGGAGAAACCAAAGAAACAAATATATTAAAATGAAAAAATTATTTGTTATTTTAAATGATATAATTTTATATTATTTTTAGTGAAATTATATTGTTTTAGTATGTTTTATCATTTTTTTATAAAATTAAAAAGAAAAAAAATGAAGAAGAGAGAATATAAAAAATACATCAAAATATTGTAGTTTCATTAAAAATGATATAATTTTATGTTATTTAATACAAACACTTTTTCATATTAAAATGGATAAGGATTTGTTATTTTTTTTTATGAACAAAGGATTTGTTCTTTTAAAGAATATAAAATTATATTATTTTAATTAAAATTGTATTTTATGATGAGAGTAGGGGTGCTCTATGAAGCACCGACACTTCAAAAACCCTGACATGTCGTGTCCGACACTTCCCGACACTCTCGGACACTCCGACACTCCAACACACGTTATAGAAATTCAAAAAAGGTTTAAAGTTACATTGCGTTGAGTTTTTAGTTCCAACTATTAGATTCGTTGGATTACGATTACTATTTTATTGAGTTTAATATAAATATTTAGGATATCTTATAAGTTTAGATTCATTTTTTTACTAAATTATTGAATATTAAATATAATATATACAACGTAAATTAAAAATATTATTTAATATCAAAACGTGTCCTAACGTGTCGAAATCTAACATTTTTTAGAATTAACGTGTCGGAGTTTCGTATCGTATCGTGTCACGTGTCCCGTGTCAGTATCGGTGCTACATAGGGGGTGCTAAATGAACCAGTAGGGATCTTTGGCTCGGTTCGTGAAAGGTTGAGTTTTATGTCTACAAATTGTTGAACTTGTATAAAAGCTCGTTTAGTAAAATGGCTTCGGACTTCAATTCAAAAACTCGGCATTAGAGCCTTCCAGGCTAGCCTAGTATATATATATAAATATATATATATATATATATATATATATATTATTTTTTATACTACTTGTAATAGTTCTCTCTTTTTCCTCAATCTATTTCACCCCATTTTGTTGGTTAAATAGATTTTTTAAATGATTTTGTTCTATATAATACTGTTTGGATATACATTAAATTTATAAATATTTTTAAATTACTAATATTGTTGATTGTATGTTATGTTTAGATATATTTTTGTTGTCTTTTTTTTTTTAACAGGCTATGACGGCTTTTGTTTTTTTTTTTTGTAAATAAATCAGGTCAGATGCAGTAGGCTTGGAGAAATGGTTTCACAATTAAATTTTAAGTTACAGTGGGTGAGAGTAGGAGAATTCTTTTAAATTAAATATTAAATAAAAAAGTAATTTTAAGTAAAATGACGGTTCTTTTAAAGGATAAATATTTTTCTAATTTTTTTAAAAAATATTTTTTGGTAATATTTGAAAACATTTATTTATAAATAGAAAGGGATTAATATTTGTATTTTTAAAGATATAGAATTGTATTATTTTAATCAAAATTACTATACTTTAATTTAAAGTGGAAAAAATAGAAATTATGGTGGAAAAAATGGAATACTTTTTAATTTAAATATTAAATAAAAATTACTAATTTTAACAAAAATGAATGTCCCTTAAAAGATAAATATTTTTCTCAAATAGGAATTATATTAAATAAGTAATTAAACTATATAAAAATATTTATTATTTTAAAGGATATAACTTTATGCTTTTTTTAGCAAAATTCCATTGTTTGGATGTATATTTGTTGATTTTTTACATTATCTTTCTTTCATTTTTTTCTCTTCTCAATTTTATGAAAGAAGAGTATAAAAATTACTAAATTCACACTAAAATAATATAATTTTATTAAAATGACATGAAATTATATCCTTTAAAATAATATATGATTATGTACCAAAAAAATAATATATGATTTTTCTTTAAAATAATGATGAAAAAAATATTCTAAACTATTATTTAATTATTTTATTCCCTTTTAGATTTCAAATAGAGATTGCTTGGCTGTTGGTGTGGTGGGGCGGTGGTCCCCACATTGTTATAATAATATATGGAATTTTTGTAGGATTACGGTTTTGTCATCCAACTACTTTTGCATTAACAAAATGTGATTTACATGTTATCGGTTTTACCCCTAACTTTAACTACTTAAAAGACGATTTGAGCCTCTATGTGCCGGTCGAAAAGACAACCTTACCCTTCCTAGCTGGATAACCATAAGCAATTGAAAAGTTATTAAACGTTTCTACCATAAGGTCATTTAGCACCACTAGGGAAATCCTTCACAATAA
>JAVKPL010002099.1:0-18132 GCA_032173675.1 Gastrolobium villosum
AGTTGTACTCATGTATGTATTTTTGTATCTAAATAACAAAATATAACAAAATCCAGAATTCAATGGACATTCTTACTTTCATGACTATATTTGCCTATGTACTTGTTCCATCTCTCAAAGTTTCAATAGCAGCTGATTCTATTCTTTTGTCACACACCATCAACGGTGGCAACACATTAGTGTCACAAGGTGGAACATTTGAACTTGGTTTCTTCACAAAGTCTAACAAAAACTATTTGGGTATTTGGTACAAGAATATCCCAAGAGAGAGTTGTTTGGGTTGCAAACAGGGTCAACCCCATCAATGGTCCAAATGCTACCTTAACACTCAACAACACAAGAAATCTTGTCCTCAGCCAAAATGGCTCTGTTGTTTGGTACACAACATCTCCAAAGCAAGCACAGAATCCAGTGGCAGTGCCGTCAGACAATGGGAATCTTGTGTTAAGAAATGATGGAGAAACAAACCAAGAAGATTACTTATGGAAAAGCTTTGATTACCCATAAAGATTACACATGGCAGGTGCATTTTTACTAAAGATGAAGATTGAAAAAAATCACACAAATAATTGATAAGAAAAAACATAAGAGTGTAAGTAACAAAAGAGTAAACCACATAAGATGTATATGAACTTTTCCCTTGTTTTTTCCCCTCATTTTGATTGATACTCAATTCTTTTTTTTTTATATACAAATTTTGATACTCATTTAATTACCCGATGGTTGGTATTCACAGAAATGGTCCTCATGATTTGCACTTGATATGCAAAGAAAAAGTCTTTCATAAGCAGCCACCATCTTAGTGGCAGTGAACAATTGCAAACCTCTTTGCCTAGCAACTTGACCTTTCTTATCTAGAACACCCTTGCCACCAACCCATAACTCATATAAGGCCTCCTTCAGAGCATTCACAGTTGGTGAAAATGTATAACCCATTTCAGAGCCAGCAATTACAGATCCAACAATGCTTGCAAGCCTAGTAGCCATTACTGGCTTGCCACTCAGCATAGCTTCTAGCAGAGTGTGATCCAAACCTTGTGCTCGTAAAGTGGGGTTCACAAAAAACATCAATAGCATTATAAAAAGAGGCAAGTTCAGCTTGTTCCAGGGGACCCAAAACCAATATATTTGTCCCAAGATCTCTATATCTTGCAGCCCAAGGACCATCTCCAGCTACCAGAACAATGCTACTTTCTTGGAATGTTCTATTCTCTGCAATTATCTGCTTCAAAGCTTCAAACATCAATGGATGTCCCTTGTCCTTAACCAACCTTCCTGCTAGTCCTATCACTAATGATTTAGAATCCGGAATCTTGTGCCTCTTCCTAAATCCCTTCCCCTTAGAAATATCTGGCTTGAAAACCTGTTGATCCACACCATTGAGAATAATATGAACCCTTTCTTCTGGAATCATGTAGACCCTCTTTAGGATTTCTCCAGCATGATCACTAGTGGCAACATGATGAGCATAATTTGGAAAGAACTTAATCTCTTCAACAACCTTCCTAGCTCTTTCAGTCAATGCATTATTCTTCTGTTCCTGGGGGCTTCTTAGAAGTTCTTGAATGATGTCAGAATGAATGGTCTCGTATGCAATACCATGCCAAGTGACAGCTAAATTAGTAACATAACGAGATCGAGTGTACCTAAGACCAACACTTTCAGTGTGAACAATGTCAAATGGTTTATTAGTTGAGTTTTGTGCTTGAAATTGCTCCCAAACTATAGCTTGGTCAAGGTATCCACCAGGTGTTGGTTTGGAGAAGTGAAAATGTAAGTTGTTTATTGAATAGTTAGAGAAAGAGGGGTTTGTGGAAGTGGTGAATATGTGAAGATCATGGCCTCTTTTGGCAAGGGCAAGGTGGAGTGTCAGAGCATGGCGTTCAAGCCCTCCTGCGTGAGATCTCTGTGGCCATTTCTTGACAAAAAGTGCAATTTTGAGGAGTTTTGAAGGTGGGTCTGAGGAAAAGATAAGATTGTTCCATGCAAAAGGATGTGCAAGGAGGTTGATTATTGGTTGGTTTTGCTTTTGTACTATTGCTTGGTATGGTGAATAGCACTGGCTGTGGCTGCAACAATGACTCCAAGAGAGGAATAAGATGATAGAGCATATGGAAAGGATGATAACGATGTTGCAGATATATTGAAAAATGAATATAGAACTTCGATCCCTTGCCATGGATATTTGATTTTGGGGGAAGGAAATATGAGATGAGAAAGAGCTTTATGGTAACTTTTTAAGAGTCAAGATTTGCATAATTAGTTTTAAACACGCATATGGGGACAAGAAAGTAGAAATCAAGATACCTATCACATGGTTTCTAGGCCTCGGCACAATTAGATATTAGACTATGATAATCTAATGATAAGAATTGCTTGGACGGCAATGTTGCTTCGCCAAAAGTAATTGCAGCAGAACCAATTTTCAAACTTATCATTACTGTTGCAAAGTTCCATGATCTTAATATTCATAAAATATCATCTTATATATAGTAAGGGTTTTATAAGAGTTATGTGAGAGGAAAAGTGATTGTGTTATGTTATAGAGATTCGTTTTGTGTGCTAGTTTTTTTTTTTGCTGCGGGCCCCACAAAATATTGTGAGGGTAGAAAAAATTTTGTGGTCATGTTGAATGATAGGTGATAAATCCATACAATAAACATTAATGAATACAGGCATATAGCACTTGAATCTAGAATTATTATATGGGGAAATATAATCTTAGGAGAGAATTTTTCTCTTTTACACGTACATCGATTTCTGTGTTAATTTTTTATTCTTTTTTCTTTTTATATAGGAGTGGGTCCCATACATAATTATCTCTATTACATGAGAAAGTTCACTCCTGTTGTATGAGATTAATAAAACCTTATTATATATATGTCCCACCGGCGTGACAGACGAGAAGATTCATCTCAAAACTAAGTGAATGTGGAGATTTTTCACCGATTTAATTCTAAAAGGAAAATATTTTTCCTCATTCATTTGAAAGCCAAATAATTTGTAAAAATAATGCACAAAAACGCATAATTTGTATGAAAGTTGGCACATGTTTATCACGTAGAATATATTATCCCATGCATAATGATAAAGCCACATTAGGTGCAGGGGTCTTTGACCCTAGCTAAAATTTAAAAATTAATCATATTTTTAACTTCACTAAATAACCTTTCATATTTTAGTATTTGATTCTAAGTTAAAAAAATTTAGTCCAACTTGATTTAAGAGGCTGGCTCCACCACTGTGCATAGACAATTTACAAAGTGCAACATAAAATAGGCATATATTGGCTTTTGTACAAAATGCATATAGATAATATGCAACTTAAATACGTATATTCCATGTTATCAAAAAAAACAAAACAAAAAATACGCATATTCCCTATATTCGTCTCACCGTATTGTGTGCCTAAATCATTTTATTCATGAATCAATAAAAGATAATATTTTACTTTTTTAACATGGGAAGAGTTATATTTATAAAAAATTTACAAACTATACTATGTATTATAGGTAATATGGTGTGTGCTAAAATATATTGTCCCTAGTACATAATATAATTTGTAAAAATTTATAAATATAACTTTCCCTTTTTAACATTATTATGGTAAGAAAACCTAAATATGGCATGACTTGCCGTTTGATATGGGTAAAAATATTGTTGTTAAAAACTAATGTAAAAATTTATGTTTTTACGTTTTTATTAAAGTGATATATCTTAAAACGCAAGTAAAAACTCTCCTTAGTAAAAACTACGTGTAAAGACGTAAAAATGGGAGAAACACAAGTTTTTACTTAAACCAAAAAAACAAACCAAGTCAACTTTTAAACCATGATTGGTTTTATTTTTATATTTGTAGTAAAATAAAAAAATCCTATTTCCATTTCCCTAAATCAAATACACTATCTTCTTCTAGCTATTTGAAAAAAAAAAAATCCTCACGCGAGGCCGTTGTATTTCCATTTTAAGAGTTATTAAACTTTATTCTTTTGATATTGTGGAACTTGGTTATAGGCGTTGCTAAATTCTTTTTGTGTTTTTGAACTTATATTTTGTATAATTATATGACTTCTATCTTTTAAATATGAAATTATTTATTGAATTTTGAGTAATGAATTATGTGATTTTTTTTGATATGCATATATATAATGTTATATCTTTATCTTAAGTAATAAAAAATTTACATTTGGTATCATTTCTATAATTTATATTTCTACCGTTCTCTTTTGTTTCTGTATAGAAATTCAATTTTGATAACATTGGATAGGATAGAAGTACAGTGACTGTTAGGTTCACTCAAAAGTAAAAAGAATATGAAATTGCTTACAAAAAAAAATGAAATTTAAATGGATTTGTTCAATTTATTTGTCAATGACTACATTTAATTTACAAAACAAAAGTACTAAAACATTTATGACTGATTTTATAATTGATTTGCAAAATAAAAACTATTGAAAAAGACCTATCACCTATTTTCTGACCTACATGTGCGGTTCATACAACGTGCCTGCTGCTAATACAGAGACTGTGAGAGAGACATCATCAGACATAAATATAGATAGATGTGCTGAGCAATGACATGAGAAGTAGCATCGCTGGGTGTGACTCATGCACTTCCACATATTCTAATTTTGATCTTTCAAATTTGTCCCATCTGAGACTCTAAACTCACCGACCAACCCACTAACACCTATTATTGTCCATTACTGTATTATGTTTGTTTTTACTTTACGGGTAGTCATGATAAAATTTTGACAACAATCCTATGTAATGTTATGCATTTTCTATATAGTCTTGTAGAATTGAGATTTTCTTATTCTGAGTTTAAATGCCACAAATTTAAACAATTAACCTCCAAAAAGAGATCATTAACTAATTTCAAATCAATATATTTTTATTAATAATATTTTATCGTACTAGTTAGGTTAAATACATGTTTGGAAACAATTAAGTTTAGAAAATAATTATTTTCAAAATAACAACTCTCTTAAGAAATAAATTAACATGAAAAAAAAAATTTAATCTAAGCACTTAAAGCGCGCATATCATATGTTTAGAGAGTTAGTCAATAATTAACTAACTTTTTGACTAAGGAACAGACGAGTACCAAACTTAGTAACTAAGAAATAACAATTACAAGAAAGTTATTAGGGCTATAATTAATAGTTCACCTGTGTCTCATCATTACACTGTCTCATTATTTAAATGGGAAGAGCAGTACCATAGACTCGCTCCATTGAAATGGCACAAAAGTCAAACTTATCTACAGATTTGAAGGATCAACCTCTTCACCAAAATATTTTCAATATTATTCTATTATTCAGTATATTTTTTATCAAATATATTTTTTCTTTTGATGTCCTTTTTTTTTTCTTTTTAGTAAATGATTTATGAATCGCTGGTTTATCAGAAAGCCCAATATATAACCCTTGAGGGGGTGCAATGGTTACTATAAGGAGTGTCAAGCACAACAATAATGATCATCAGTTAAAATTTTGATTTATCACTACTATTTTATATTTTTACCATTTTTTTATAATAACAATTTTACAAATATTTCAAACTCTTTTATGTTTTTATGATTTTTAATGATTTTTTAATTATGATTTTACGTTTTATAATTTTTTATCTTCCTTTCAATTTTACGTAAAATCTCAATTTTAACTATCTTGATTATGACCAATACTACATAAGGCAATCCTAGTCCAATATGTATAAAATAGGGGAGAGGATGACTGCAATGACTTTGGTGGTTTTTTAAGTTGGTAGGATAACAGCTCGTAAAGATATGGTCTTTTCTGTAATGGGGGTATATATATGGGGGTATATATAAGTTTTAATGTGGTGTGAGGATGTGCCAAGTCAACTATTATGAGGAGAGTTATAATTAGTCTTGCTTTGTTGAGATTGGGCCTCTTGCGGTTGCTACAATGCTGAAAATAGCTGCTATATAAGGAAAAAGTCAAGGAAATAATTCCAAGATGATATATTAGGTATCTGTGGAGGCAAAAGGGAGAAACAGTGGCGGAGCCAGCAAGGCATGTAAGTTAGTGCCAAAAAATTCAGCCGGTGCCACGGTTATATAGCTACAACCAAAACGTGATTAATTTTCAAAAAACTTGAAACATGATTTGCTACGTTTCAAACGTAGCTAAAGAAACGTGGCTAAATTAACCAGTGCCAAGGCACCAACTAGTACCAATGTGGCTCCACCACCGGAGAAAGGAATCCTCCAACGTAAAATATTTTGATATGTTACGTTTAAAAACTGGTCTATTTTGCAAGGAGTGACAATAATGGCTGTAGAGTGGTGAATTTAGTTCTAAGATAGCTTGGGTATTCAGAATTTCGCGTGCCTTGTTGAGTTGATACATTCGACCGCCCGTAACAATTCACAATCTGATTTTGGACACTAACATCTAGGTGCTCGACCTGTTATTACATGTTTTAGTTCCTTGCCTACAAAATAACATATACAGCACAAGTCACAATATATCCCTTGCCTATAAATGTAAAAATATTAAAATTATTATTATTAATAATAATTATATGATTTTTTTTTATTTTTTTATAATATGTCAAAAAACAATAATGATATTAATAGGTTGAAAAAATGAAAAATATTATTTCGACATTAAATTAATTGGGTCAAATAAAATTAAAAAGAAAATAATATTCATATATCTAGTATTTTTTGAAATCCATACAAATTCAAAAACATCCATAAAAATTTAAAGATTGATATTATTTTGATTATTTTATCAAAAAATAATCAAGATTTTTAAAATTCATGTAAATTTAAAATTTTCAAATTTATTGTTAATATTATATTTTTAATGATTAATTTATTTTTAATTTGTCAAAAAAATATTCATATATAAAGATTTATTTTAATAAATTCAAAAAATTGAAATCATTTAAAAAATAAATTATAATTTGACATTAAATTTATAGAGTCATAGAATAATTAAGAGCTAATAAGCAATTCTTTCAAATTAAAAATATTAAATTTTGTTGTTCGTAATAAAAATTTAATTATTAAATTGAAAATTTTCATAAATTTAATAACTTAAATCGTATTCTAAATCATAAATAATTCCAATTTAGACGTAATTCTTTGGAATCCCGAAAACTTAAAAATGTTACTTTTATTATTAGTAACGATAACTTAAAATTTTATAATTTATAAAAAATTTAAATTATCACCACATAAATAAGATATATTATTAATCACCATTTAATATAATGAATTTGATACTAAATTTTAATCTAATAATAATATGGTAATATTAATTTATTTGGACTTATATAAAATGATAAGATTTGATTAATAAATAAATAAAATTTAAGATGGAGCAAGATTCTACCAACTGACAAAATCAATTCTGCTCGTGGATCAACAAAATTATAAATTTGAAAAAATGTAGCACATTAGCAGGGAGTACCAAGCATGCATATACACCCACGAAATGAAATTCTAGGTATTTTAAAAATAATAATAATAATAACAAAAAAAATATTTATGGGATTATCATTTCTGCTTAATGAGAGAGAAAATAATTTTGGGACTCGTTCTTTTGTATGTCTCAGGGGTGGAAAAAAAAATCCGCCACTGAAGCATAAATGATAATCCCTTCATTTATTGTAAGTTTTGTGATCTTTGGAGTATTTCACATCTTGTGGGTGCAACTTGTCCTTAGTCCGGCAAATGGCAAGTGAGTTGTACAACTAGAGCCCACTAAATATGTAGAAGCTGTCCTTTATGATTGTTGGCGCAAAGTTATCTATTACGATATGATAGATCGATCTATCCAATTAGAGATTGATAATTAATATTGAATTTGTTTGCCCTCTCTCAGGTACTTATAAGAGAGGTACCATAAAGATAAGTGGATCACTGTGCACTATAATATAACGAAATAGTCAAGACGTGGGGTGTGTGCACAGTCATAAGCTAAGAGAGAGGGTTTAGAGTGTGTATGCCTTATTGGTTTAACCCTTTATTTATATATGAGTTACCTGGCAGGAGTGGATTTTTGGGCCTCTTAGAAGTATTGGGGTCCAATTGTCGATCCATTGCTGCCGTAGTAGGATTAGTATAATTAAGGAATATTTTCTTAATTATCTCTTGGTTGTTAGCCCTATTTGGGCCTTCTAGAATGTGGGCTGCTTAGCTGTCTGGATATGATCGTCATTTATAGAAGATTCTCTTCCTGTTTGTGATGTCCTTTAATATAGGCCTTTGTCAGGTCATGACAGTTGCCCCCCAACCCGATAGTTTGGTTGTCCAGGCTGACGGGATGTAATAACAGTAATCTCTGCATTTGAATTTACTTTGCATGTTTTATTCAAGTTAGCAGTCGAATTCTTGTTTTGACTTGGCATCTTCATTGAAGCTATTTTCTTTCGGTTGGAACTTTTCTTATCCGACTTAATTGAGTCAGTAATTGTAGTTATTATCTCTGTCATTCATTCAGCCGATTTTAGTGAACCGAGTATTGAATATGTTGTTTCCGTATTTCTCCCTCAACTTTTTTTTGCTGAGGTGGTGCTTTGGTGAGGCAGTGTTTGCCTCCTTTTAACATCGAGTTCGGCTTCTCCTTCCGAGGCTTTCGCTTTGAGCCCAACTTCTTGCATCGTGGCTTTGTTGATGCAGGTTCAGCGTTAACTGAACAAAATGACCTAGCCAAGGTCTTTCATCCGGATTCTGCTTTTTTCTGCGAACAAAATGACCCAACAAAAAAACTTCTTGTTACCTAGATTTAGAATCAAATCTGAAATCTGAATCGTTCTTTTTCTTCTCTGCCGATCTTCTCTCCTAGACTCAGATCTAGTCTCCCTGATCCGGTAATCTCCTCCGCCGTGATGGTGGTTCCTCCTATCATCTTTTGTCTTCTCTCTCCCTCACCTCCGCCATGCTAGTTCTTCTTCCCATCATTGATTCGTCGCGCTCCCGCTTCTCATCTGCCGTTCTCTCTTGGGTGAGAGATATCCTCATTTCGCATATTGTTGTAGATGCGTGAGAATGACAATGAGGGCCTGGGTTTGATGATATAATTTTTCATTAACTCCATTGGAATATGTGTGTGATACTTTGATTAACTTGTATAATATTGACTTATTGATGTAATTAGTTGAATTATATTAAATATATTTTAATTCTTTGATGATTGGTGGTTTGATTTTTTTGAATTTTTCATATAGGATGTATATTTATATTTTTTGATGTAAAAATTCGGGTTAGCGAAGTGACCCGTGACCCCTCGGTTGAACCCATGACCTTGTAACCCCTGAATTTGATCGAGCCTAATTTTTAAACACTGGTCTTTGTAATTATAATATTTTAATTTTTTAACCTAAAACAACGTCGTTTTGGAATTAAATGTAGATAACTTATCTACATTCGTCGTAGCAACATTAAAACCATTATATTTATTAATTAATAATTAATTCTCAACAAATTGTAACGTTGAATTGGCAAGAAATTAACGATTAAATTCTGATGTGAAATTCTTTTGTTTGATATCAATGTGAAATGATATTGTCCCTTATTTAATAATGAATTATTATAATTAATGATATGCTAATAATTTATTAATCATTTTTTTTAATACATAATTTATTAATCTATTATACAAATTTAAATATATTAATTTTTTGAAATTTTTGGTCTGTGTTTGTTGCTTTCACTATTTTCCTTGAAAAACAGAATAAAAAATTGGTATTTTTATAATTATTAGTAAAAACATATCAAATGAAAATAAAACAAAACACACAAAATTTACTCGAAAATAGAGCATTGTTCACTACTTAGCACATAATTTATTCTAGTGGAGCCCTTTTGCTGACGATATTTCACTTGAACTGGATTAATGTCAGAATTCGATGGAATCAGATTGTAGCTTTTCCCACATTGGGCTTTGACATGTTACCGTGCAAGTATATACATAATCAGTTTTATTTTTCTGATGTTGCCCGATACAATTTCTCTTATGCAACGTAAAGAAAATAAAATCCATATATAATACCAGCATTACAAAAAAGTGGACTTTTCTGGTTGTGGCGAGTTATGTAGCATCGATATTGACACGGAACATGAGACACGATACGATACGACATTCCGACACGTTAATTCTAAAAATGTTAGATTTCGACACGTTAGGACATATTTTGATATTAAATATTATTTTTAATTTATGTAATGTATATTATATTTAATACTTAATAATTTAACAAAAAAAATGAAGTTAAACTTATAATACTCATCAATTTTACAAATAAACATAAAATATCCCAAATATTTATATTAAACTCAATAAAATGGTAATCGTAATTCAACGAATTTAATATCTGGAACTAAAAATACAACACAACATAACACAACCTTTGAACGTTTTTTAAGTCTATACAATTCGTGTTGAAGTGTCGAAAAGTATCGGAAAATATCGAACATGACACGTCAGAATTTTTAAAGTGTTAGTGCTTCGTAGGTGGTGAATTACCCGGGGGATAGCGTGAGCTAGGCTAAGCTAGGAACTTCCTTAAGAACTAAGATATCGTGTAACCATGTGGACTGGTAGTAGGTAATGAATAATTTATTTGACTTCACAAAAACACTGATCGCTAAACAACAAGCTACAAGCTTCTCCATTTTTTTTTTTTATTTTTGATAAAGTTTAAATAATCCCGTATGATTTGCCTTTACATCACATACTTTTTTATGTTTTTTTTTTTTGGAATATTACGGTTGCATGAGAGAAGTTCTCTCATGTTACAGAGAAAATTCAAGTAGGGTCTACCATTAAAAAGTAAAAAAGAAAAAGAAAAAAGAGAGAATGTGATTTTTGAAGTGAGAGAAAATGAAATAACTATCTCATGTTAAATGAGAGTATTATTTCCCATTTTTTTTATCCCATATGTTTTTTTTCATCTAAGTCCCTTCTAACAGTATTAAAATTTCTAATGAATATATCTATTTTATCCTTCTTATAAAAATACACATGCCACAACTAATCTTTATGGTGATGTTTGGCTCGCCATTTTTTAAAAGAAACCTATGTAAATGTAAGAAGAATTCTTGAAATGAGATGTTTGGTTTAGGTGATCTGGTGAGAAAGCTATTCATCCAATTTACATTTTGGGAGGTGGGTTTTTGAGATAAAACTGGGTAATCTCACTATTCACTCAAATTTTTCAGTATATATTACCTCCAACCAAACATACATTTCCTACAAGTTATTTAATTTTTCTAGTAAAATTTTTACCCACCAATTTACTTTTTTAAACATTTTCCTATCTATCTCATTTTATCTTACTTTCTTATTATTTTCCTATTAATTCTATTTCCCTAATATTCAAAAAAAAAAATTCCTCAACCAAACGCCCCTTAAAATACTCAAAGCTTTGCCACACGTAATCTTCTTGATTTGTTTCTTCATCGTTTCTTAGCACAAGATTCTCATTGTCTAATAACACTGCCACTGGATTCTGTGCTTGCTTTTGAAATTACGTGAATGATTACTATAGGAGAGGTGTCATGTCAAAGATATGAATCTTCCATTTCTCGGTGGAAAAAGCCTTGTGCTCTATTTGCACTTTAACAAATAAGGTCAATTACAGTTTGTTCTAATTTTCCGAAATTGGAAGCAAAGGTCAAATTTAGAAAATGTCATGTGGGATCTGTAAAGCGACTTGGAATGAGAAGCCAAATGCGTGTTTTGTGGTTTTGGCTCATAACTTATCCTGTATCATGATCATATTTAGTTCTGCGAACAGTAACTCATTTGTCACTTTTTTTTAAATTTTTTTTGACAAACTATCATCCGAACAGTAATATTTCAAAATATAATTGGCTAGACTGATTAATATCTATGCGGTAACTTGATGGAAAGTGTTAAAATATAATAAATATACATAGAATTTTTTCCTGTACCGCACCCTAATCACTGTATGTAATACACACATAAAATTTATATTCATTAGTATTTTTAAAAATTATGTAAAATTTACATTTCAAACAGAAGAAAATATCAATTATTTGTTCACATATTTATAGTTGTTTGATTTTGTTAAAATCTGGCTACAACTTCATGACAAATGCTAATAACTCAATAGTAGAATTGATTTAAATTATTCTTTATAAAAAAGTTGAATTATCTAAATGTGTTAAATCTTATATTAATATCTCCGAGTGTCCAACATAAAAATAATAATACTGATAAACCAACCATAACAACAACAATAGTGAGAATTACCAACCATATCAACAACAATGGGTTTATTATCTATCATTTAACATGACCACAAAATTTTTTCTACATACACAACATTTTGTGGGGCCCACAGCAAAAAAAAAAAAAAAAAACTCTGGCACTCAAAATGAATCTCTATAACATAACACAATCACTTTTCCTACCATATAACTCTTATACAACCCAACAACAATTGTGAGAATTAATATGTCATGACTAGGCTTGAAACATTTATGTTATTGCCAATTAATTGCACTCGAAGGGCCATGTGGGTTGAGATGCCATTGAATAATAAAGCTCCTATAGATACTACAAGCACAGTACAATAGCTAGGATTGGTCCCATTTTTCTTTTTGGGAAGTGGATGAAGTCCAAAACGTGCTTTCCAGTGAATATATATAGGGTTTGTATTTTCTCGTGCTACTGAAGAGTAAAAATTTTCACCTTTTTTATTTTATTTTTTCTTGTCTTTCATGGTGGGTCCCATTTTTATTGAGTGTGTAGAAAAAAAATTTCTTTTGCTGTGATAGAACTAGAAGAGTCATATTCCCCATGTATATATTAAACAAGGGTTTTCCTTTCCTTTTTAACATAACATAACAAATTTTCCTATACACAACATTTTGTGGGGCCCACATATTTTAAAACAAAAAAATAAAGAAAAAAATATGATACGTAAAACAAATTTCTATAACATTACACAATCACTCTTCCTATAACATAATAAACATAAAACCCATTAAACAATGACCGAGAAATACACAAAAGCAAGCTGCACCTAATTTGTTACGGGGTAGGGAATTTGTCCAAGTCAGACATGGCTATTTTCTTTTCTGATATTTGTGCCTAGTTTGCTATATCTCATAGCAAATTTATGGGTAGCTGCCACATGTCTTAAATATGCTCAGAGCATAATCACATTTTCATCACCCAATTCGCTATTATTAATAACAAGCTAGTTAGCCACCAATAACATACTATATCTGTAAATGAAGTTCTTATATCAAACTTGTACACATAATATTTTGGAAATCGCATATAAAAAGAAGGATTTTATAAGAGTTATGTTGTAGGAAAAGTGATTATGTAATGTTATAGAGATTCATTTTGTGTGCCTTAATTTTTATTTATTTTTTTGTTTTAAAAATGGCAAATAGAAAATCACTGTTAAAGGATAAAATGAAAACCCTAAAAAGAAAATTTAAAAAGTGGCAAATGAATCACTGCTCCTTTAGTTGTACTCATGTATGTATTTTTGTATCTGAATAACAAATCCAGAATTTAATGGACATTCTCACTTTCATGACTATACTTGCCTTTGTACTTGTTCCATCTCTCAAAGTTTCAATAGCAGCTGATTCTATTCTTTTGTCACAGTCCATCAACGGTCACAAGGTGGAACATTTGAACTTGGTTTCTTCACAAAGTCTAACAAAAGCTATTTGGGTATTTGGTACAAGAATATCCCAATTGAGAGAGTTGTTTGGGTTGCAAACAGGATTAACCCCATAAATGGTCCAAATGCTACCTTAACACTCAACAACACAAGAAATCTTGTCCTCAGCCAAAATGGCTCTGTTGTTTGGTACACAACATCTCCAAAGCAAGCACAGAATCCAGTGGCAGTGTCGTCAGACAATGGGAATCTTGTGTTAAGAAACGATGGAGAAACAAACCAAGAAGATTACTTATGGAAAAGCTTTGACTACCCATAAAGATTACATATGGCAGGTGCATTTTTATAAGAAGATTGAAAAAAATCACTGAAATAATTGATAAGAAAAAACATAAAAGAGTGTAAGTAACAAAAGAGTAAACCACATAGGATGTATATGAACTTTTCCCTTGTTTTTTCCCACTCATTTTGATTTTGATACTCAATTCTTTTTTTTTTATATACAAATTTTGATACTCATTTAATTACCCGATGGTTGGTATTCACAGAAATGGTCCTCATGATTTGCACTTGATATGCAAAGAAAAAGTCTTTCATAAGCAGCCACCATCTTAGTGGCAGTGAACAATTGCAAACCTCTTTGTTGAGCAACTTGACCTTTCATGTCTAGAACACCCTTGCCACCAACCCATAATTCATATAAGGCCTCCTTCAGAGCATTCACAGTTGGTGAAAATGTATAACCCATTTCAGAGCCAGCAATTACAGATCCTACAATGCTTGCAAGCCTAGTAGCCATTACTGGCTTGCCACTCAGCATAGCTTCTAGCAGAGTGTGATCCAAACCTTGTGCTCGTAAAGTGGGGTTCACAAAAACATCAATAGCATTATAAAAAGAGGCAAGCTCAGATTGTTCCAGGGGACCCAAAACCAATATATTTGTCCCAAGATCTCTATATCTTGCAGCCCAAGGACCATCTCCAGCTACCAGAACAATGCTACTTTCTTGGAATGTGCTATTTTCTGCAATTATCTGTTTCAAAGCTTCAAACATCAATGGATGTCCCTTGTCCTTAACCAACCTTCCTGCTAGTCCTATCACTAATGATTTAGAATCCGGAATCTTGTGCCTCTTCCTAAATCCATTCCCCTTAGAAATATCTGGCTTGAAAACCTGTTGATCCACACCATTGAGAATAATATGAACCCTTTCTTCTGGAATCATGTAGACCCTCTTTAGGATTTCTCCAGCATGATCACTAGTGGCAACATGATGAGCATAATTTGGAAAGAACTTAATCTCTTCAACAACCTTCCTAGCTCTCTCAGTCAATGCATTATTCTTTTGTTCCTGGGGGCTTCTTAGAAGTTCTTGAATGATGTCAGAATGAATGGTCTCGTATGCAATACCATGCCAAGTGACAGCTAGATTAGTAACATAGCGAGATCGAGTGTACCTAAGACCAACACTTTCAGTGTGAACAATGTCAAATGGTTTATTAGTTGAGTTTTGTGCTTGAAATTGCTCCCAAACTTTAGCTTGGTCAAGGTAACCACCTGGTGTTGGTTTGGAGAAGTGAAAATGTAAGTTGTTTATTGAATATTTAGAGAAAGAGGTGTTTGTGGAAGTGGTGAATATGTGAAGATCATGGCCTCTTTTGGCAAGGGCAAGGTGGAGTGTCAGAGCATGGCGTTCAAGCCCTCCTGCGTGTGATCTCTGTGGCCATTTCTTGACAAAAAGTGCAATCTTGAGGAATTTTGAAGGTGGGTCTGAGGAAAAGATAAGATTGTTCCATGCAAAAGGTTGTGCAAGGAGGTTGATTATTGGTTGGTTTTGCTTTTGTACTATTACTTGGTATGGTGAATAGCACTGGCTGTGGCTGCAACAATGACTCCAAGAGAGGAATAAGATGATAGAGCATATGGAAAGGATGATAACGATGTAGCAGATATATTGAAAACTGAATATAGAACTTCGATCCCTTGCCATGGATATTTGATTTTGGGGGAAGGAAATATGAGATGAGAAAGAGCTTTATGGTAACTTTTTAAGAGTCAAGATTTGCATAATTAGTTTTAAACACGCATATGGGGACAAGAAAGTAGAAATCAAGATACCTATCACATGGTTTCTAGGCCTCGGCACAATTAGATATTAGACTATGATAATCTAATGATAAGAATTGCTTGGACGGCAATGTTGCTTCGCCAAAAGTAATTGCAGCAGAACCAATTTTCAAACTTATCATTACTGTTGCAAAGTTCCATGATCTTAATATTCATAAATTATCATGTGGTAGGAAAAGTGATTGTGTTATGTTATAGAGATTCGTTTTACGTGTCAGAAATTTTTTTTGCTGCGGGCTCCACAAAATGTTGTGAGGGTAGGAATGTTTTTGTGGTCATGTTGAATGATAGATGATAAACCCATACAATAAACATTAATGAATACACGCATATAGCACTTGAATCTAGAATTATTATATGGGAAAATATACTATTAGGAGAGAATTTTTCTCGTCTACACATATATCGATTTTGTGTTAATTTTTTATTCTTTTTTCTTTTTATATAGGGGTGGGTCCCATACATAATTATCTCTATTACATAAGAGAGTTCTCTCCTGTTGAATGAGATTAATAAAACTCTTATTATATATATGCCCCACCGGCGTGACAGACGAGAAGATTCATCTCAAAACTAAGTGAATGTGGAGATTTTTCACCGATTTAATTCTAAAAGGAAAATACTTTTCCTCATTCATTTGAAAGCCAAATAATTTGTAAAAATAATGCACAAAAACGCATAATATGTATAAAAGTTGGCACATGATTATCACGTAGATTATATTATCCCATGCATATTGATAAAGCCACATTAGGTGTAGGGAGTCTTGACCCTAGCTAAAATTTAAAAATTAATCATATTTTTAACTTGGCTAAATAACCTTTCATATTTTAGTATTTGATTCTAAGTTAAAAAAATTCAGTCGTACTTGATTTAAGAGGCTGGCTCCACCACTGTCCATGGACAATTTACAAGTGCAACATAAAATAGGCATATATTGGCTTTTGTTCAAAATGCATATAGATAATATGTAACTTAAATACGCATGTTCCCTATATTCGTCTCACCGTATTGTGTGGGTAAATCATTTTATTCATGAATCAATAAAAGAAAATATTTTACTTTTTTAATATGGGAAGAGTTATATTTATAAAAAATTTACAAACTATACTATATATTATAGGTAATATGGTGTGTGCTAAAATATATTGTCCCTAGTACATAATATAATTTGTAAAAAATTTATAAATATAACTTTCCCTTTTTAACATTATTATGGTAAGAAAACCTAAATATGGCATGACTTGCCGTTTGATATGGGTAAAAATATTGTTGTCAAAAACTAATGTAAAAATTTATGTTTTTACGTTTTTATTAAAGTGATATATCTTAAAACGCAAGTAAAAACTCTCCTTAGTAAAAACTACGTGTAAAGACGTAAAAATGGGAGAAACACAAGTTTTTTACTTAAACCAAAAAAACAAACCAAGTCAACTTTTAACCCATGATTGGTTTTATTTTTATATTTGTAGTAAAATAAAAAAATCCTATTTCCATTTCCCTAAATCAAATACACTATCTTCTTCTAGCTATTTGAAAAAAAAATCTTCACACGAGACCGCTGTATTTCCATTTAAGAGTTGTTAAACTTTATTCTTTTGATATTGTGGAATTTGGTTATAGGCGTTGCTAAATTCTTTTTGTGTTTTTGAACTTATATTTTGTATAATTATATGACTTCTATCTTTTAAATATGAAATTATTTATTGAATTTTGAGTAATGAATTATGTGATTTTTTTTGATATGCATATATATAATGTTATATCTTTATCTTAAGTAATAAAAAATTTACATTTGGTATCATTTCTATAATTTATATTTCTACCGTTCTCTTTTGTTTCTGTATAGAAATTCAATTTTGATAACATTGGATAGGATAGAAGTACAGTGACTGTTAGGTTCACTCAAAAGTAAAAAGAATATGAAATTGCTTACAAAAAAAAATGAAATTTAAATGGATTTGTTCAATTTATTTGTCAATGACTACATTTAATTTACAAAACAAAAGTACTAAAACATTTATGACTGATTTTATAATTGATTTGCAAAATAAAAACTATTGAAAGACCTATCACCTATTTTCTGACCTTCATGTGCGGTTCATACAACGTGCTGCTGCTAATACAGAGACTGTGAGAGAGACATCATCAAAAATACATAAATATAGATATGAACGTGCTGAGCAATGACATGAGAAGTAGCATCGCTGGGTGTGACTCATGCACTTCCACATATTCTAATTTTGATCTTTCAACTGTCTCATTGAGACTCTAACTCTACCGACCAACCCACTAACACCTATTATTGTCCATTACTGTATTATGTTTGTTTTTACTTTACGGGTAGTCATGATAAAA
>JAVKPL010002100.1:0-17816 GCA_032173675.1 Gastrolobium villosum
CTTGTGATTCCTTTCTGCCTTTTCGTTGAAACATTGGACTGTCCAATTCATCCAAGGCTCTTCGTGATTAAGAACCCAACAACTGTAAATTAGAATCCTCAAGAGCACTACTCTCTTCAGATGCTGGAACTTGATCTACAATTTTACAGAGAGAATCAATACCGTAACAAATTAATTTAAATGCTTCATCTGACTTATAAGTAAGGTCATCAAGTTTGGGAAATCTACAGCGTAAATGAAAGCTGCGAAGAAGTCTATCTCCATCTGAGGTACATTTGTCCCTCTCTACGCTTGGTATGACATATCCTTCCTTCCTCCAACGTTGCAAAATGAAGTGTTCAGGAATCTGCTCAACATTTTCAATAAAAAAATAGCTAGAACATGCCGACATAGGATTCCCATGTACTCAAAATAATGGCAAGAACACCTAGCTTCTCTGTTTTCCAATTTCATCTCAACTGTTGCAAAATCTTCTATGTCTTTCCTATTAAAAACTCGGTAAATAACCCACCCATAATCATTTCGGATTTTCTCCTTAGAAAATCGTAGACTAAGAGAAAGTTGTTCGCAAAACTTTAAAAAAATTGCACGGGTATACACTTTAGCAGCATGCTCCTCCAATGGCATATTAAATGTCAAAAGCCTTTCTTTGTGCTTAGATTCAAAGTCTTCTTTTTTGAATGACTCGTAGCGAGCATCTATTGCTTGATTATATTTCTCCACAAATTCCCTTAAAGTTGTGCCAGATGTAACAAAACCATCAAAGAATGAATTTATACTTTCGCTACGTTGAGTAGTATTCATACCAGCAAAGAAAGTGGAACAGTTAAATATTGGTACCCAAGAAGATCTAATTATATAAAGTACTTTTAACCACTCATTTGCAGTAAGACCATACTGAAGAAGAAGATTCTGCCATCTATCTTCAAACTCCTGAGTGCTCTTGGAGATCCAAATACAGTCATTGAGATGCCTCTTAAATGACGCGTGTTCATGGTAGAGATGGGAGAACTTCTCTGGAAATTTTCTCATAATATGCCACAAACAAAATCGATGTTTGGTGTTTGGAAAGACTTGTTGACAGCATTGCTAATCGCCAAGTCCTTTAAGACAAAAAAAATCCATGATTAAGTATGCAGTCACTAATAAATAGCCATATTTAAGATGATATTCAAAACATTACAATAAAATACAATAAATTGATCATACCCGGTCAGTAATTATGGCAACTGGATGTTTGCCATTCATTGCTCGAAGCCATTCCTCAAAAAGCCATACAAAAGTATCTTCAGTTTCATCTTGTAATAAAGCACATCCGAATAAGAGGGACTGCAAATGATTATGTACACCGACAAATGGTCCAAATGACATAGAATACTTATTAGTCCTATATGTTGTGTCAAACGTGATGACATCCCCAAAAAGCTCATAGGCATGTCTGGATCTTGCATCAATCCAAAAAAAGCTTACCATCCGATCGTCATCATCACACTTTATAGAATAAATGAAATCCGGATTCAACGATTGTTGCTTGATACAATAAAGTAGGACAGATTGTGCATCCCCAGCATCATATATTCTTTTTCTCACATTTTTCATATGATTATAACAATCTCGACTATCAAATCCTAAATCATGGCTTTTAAAGATGGTGGCCACCTTTCCAGTAGGCAAACCTGCATTATTGAATTTTTCTAGCAAACATTTTGCAGCATCGGGCATTTTTCTATGTGATCTCAAATATGGAACACTTTTCGGAGTAACCATCTCATGGTTATGGTTGTCGTAAAAATAAGTAATTCTCCACATATTTGTCTTTTTACTTTTAAAAGCCTTGAGACAAGCTTGACACCCTATACGTGATGTTGATGTCCGTCTTGATTTGGTGTCACATGTTTTTTTCCCTTGTGGATGTCCCTCTCTAGCATATGTTAAAATCACATAGTTATTCTTGGATGTTTGTCCCCGAATTCTGAAACCTTTTGCCCTACCTAATGTTGTATACAATTCTACTATATCATTTCGTTCAGGAAATGTCATTCCAACCTCAATCAAAACATCATTATTCTTTGTCGGTGATAACATAATTGCATTCGACATATTATTAGGTAAGTCTTCTTCTATTTCATCAAGTATGTCGTCTCCCATTTCATCATGTTCCATTTCATTCGACAAACCATCGTCACTGAAGTCAATATAATCTAATGGATTGGCATCCATATTAACCTTCACCAAAGTAAACAAATGAACGACAACATTATTAATTAAGAAGTATTGTATGAATAATAAAGCATGAATAATAAATCAATGCTGTGAAGAGCATGTAGCCATGACATACTAAAAAATCCAACCACTAAAAAACTAACTGAGAAGTAAATCTTGAAAAGCACTGCCATGAGTTAATAACATAAAATAAGCTTGATTACCTCTTATGAAGACACTCCCATTTTATCAATATCAAAAGCTTTTTTTCTAATTCCCTTGATTTGTAATCAGAAGATAGTCCACTTTGGCTGGGCTTTAGATATCCTCACAATTCTGTCTGAAGACACATTATGATTTTGAGCAATAAAACAATTCAAGGAGTTCACGACATAGACAAATAGTGGTAATCATCACATTCAAGGTATAAATGCACAATTCTTTTTTATGGAAAAGAAATTTCAACAACCCAGGCACGAAAATATCTATTAAATTATGACTTGAGTGTATAATGCAAAGCATAACTTAAAACAAGATTTCTATGGCCTCTCCCACTCCGAAAGAAAAAGGCGGAAATAATGGAAGGGATATAGGATACATCCTAGATGCAGATGCTACCATGCTGCTCTTCAAAGCACAAACCATTAATGCTCATGATACATACATCTGATAGCATAGACAACATTATGCATGGCTGTGTATTTAATTATTTAATGTAATTTTAATGTTGTATTTTTAATGTCTAACTTGGAAGTTATAAACACCATCTTGGATGCATGCTTCTCTGCATCCCTTATGATGAGGCACTTTTAACACTCTTAGACTTTTAATACTTTTAATATTCAGATAATGGCTTTGAGGATATCTAAGCTTTTCATTATTACTGCTGAATGCTCGAATTTGCCATAAAAATTCTAATTGTTAGTTTGTTATATATTACCAAATGTTGAGAACTGTGCATTCAATGAATGAATTCCATTTGGTGTTATAAGAAGGATTAACATGTAATTTTATGATATGTTTTGCTTGTCAGATATCTCCTATTCGATCTCTGGTTGGGCAAACAGGTAGAAGATGGGTACAGAGACATAAGAATCATATAATGATAAATTTAATGATACTCACATTAGCAAGCCAACTTCACCATCAAACTTACTCTGTAGTACAGAGTGTCATTCCTGTCATGCAAACATGAAGCTAAACACACAAGCACCGCACATAATATAGTTTTAAGATAGGCAATAATTACTGAAACTGAACAATAAGATACATATAGTAGCATAAGATTAGGTCTAAAAACTTACTAAATCAATCATATTAATGCTCAAATGAGATGACACCCCCGAAGCCCCAATCGATCCCTTTCCGTCAAAGGAAACTCAGTATCCTACATTTCGAGAATTTAAAATTTGAACGTCAATAAGTAGGAAAACATATAATTTTATCTTTATTTTTGGAGATTTAGAAAATAAAATACAAAAGAAAAAAAATTGAGAATGGATGATGAATTGATACCTCTTCCGTTGTTAGGTTTTGGTCGGATGATCAATGAACCATCTTCCTCTTGCAACATCGGTGGGTTTTTTTTTCTTCTTCCGGTGAGACCCAAGGAAGAGCGAACGTGGGAGATGGTGAAACTGAGGAGAGAGAACGAAAAATTGTAAACCGTCGATGAGAGCTAATCTAACGGTGAGAAAAAAGGTTGTAAAACATTTTGGTTGTAAGTATAACCATGCTCATTTGTTTATACTAAAACAAACCATTATTTTTACGGTTCCACGTAATGCTACAACCTCAAGTTAATAAGCCTAATCAGATCCTTAACTGACTTAGTGATATATTTCATATCCTAAACTAATACTTCCATCATCCATGGAATTGTCCACACTGAATTCGAATACTATAACCAATATTAAAGTCGATTTGATTTTTTATTTTTTTAGATAAACTACATGTATATTCTTCGGGAGGTAATTCTATTTGGGACGAATTTATTATTAAGACTTTAAATTATTTCCAAAGATGATATTGTGGAGGATCAAATACATATTTTTACCTCCACATACTTAGTTCTCATATGCCAATTGAATTACCATGACTTGATACTCAATTTGATCTTTTTAACTATGCGTGTTGCCACTTGCCACAACACAACAACGCTTCATTCCATAAATAAGCATTGTATACAAAAATCACCATACTTAGTCATTATTATTTTAACTGATTATCACACTCAATTCTAAAATAACAAATAAAAAAAATAAAATAATAAGAATATTAAGTGATATAAATTTATTCGTATATTTTCATTTAATAACTTAAATATTTTTTTTTTGATAACAATAATAACTTAAATATTCAAGAGAGTTGGTTGCTTGACATGTTATTATAACAAATTAATAAGGTATTTAAGTTAAGGGTTTTATAATTCTCATTCAACACGAGAATTCAAATCTTCCTACACATCATTCGATTTCTGTGCTGACATGGGTCCTACATATAAATTTTTCTAACATATGGGTCCTACATATAAATTTTTCTAACATATGGGTCCTACATACTTTTTGTCTCTATAACATAAGATCTCAATTCCCATGTAATTTGAGAAATATAAAACCCTTAAGTTAAAGGAAAAACCTATACAATAAAGACTAAAGGGAGGATATTCTTACTACCAAAATTTTCTACTATCAACTCACTACCTTTTTAATCACCATTGGATCAATATTTTCTCTTTTTTCAAAAACTTTTTAGCATTCTCTCTCATTGATTCAATGGAGATTAGATAGGTAGTAAGTTAGTAGTAAAAATTTTTGGTAGTAAAAATATCCTCCTCTAAAGACTATAGCTATCTCAAAAGCGTGGGATGATTTCATAAAAAAAATAAAAAATAAACTAAAATATAAGATGACACAATTTCTTTTTTAAATCAAATTTAAAATCGTTGGCACATTAATAGTGAGTAATTGTCCACGTGTCAGGTAGATAACTGGGCCCGAGGCTGCAACAGAAACTCATAGCTCAGAAGTTGAAGCTTCTTCTGTTACCAATTCTCACCTGTGATTCTGTGGAGTCTCATCAATGAAGATTACTTCCTTCTTCACCAAAGCTTTCCACAACTTCCCTTTATGCTCCAAGCTTGTGCTTCTATGCGCTCTCAGGTTTATTATTATTTTTTTCATCCATATATGTTTTCTATATTCGTCTTTTATTTTCCATATCTGTTCTTGATTCCAAAGAAATGGGAATCTTTGTACTGTTCTTTACATGATATGGGCGTTTGGTTGAGGAGAAATTTTTTGAATATTAGGGGGCGTTTGGTATGAGAGAAAATTTTTTTTATCCAGGAAATAATTATTACTGGAATGTAGTAGAAAATATATTTTACTGGAATGTTACTAAAAAGCTATTGGTAGACCCATATTTTCCCGAAAAAATTAAATTAATTTTATTAAGTTTATGTTTGGTTGGTTATGAAATATTAGTGGGAATCTGGGTTATTAATTTTACCAGCTTTACCCTTTCATGCTTTGCCTTTCTTTCTTATCCTTAGCTTCAGGTTATATATGATGACAACTTTCATTGATTTTATATATATGCCATTCAACTTGAATCTCAGTTTGCTGAAGTTTTTTTCCCCAAGCTTGTAAAAACACATCAACTCTTGCTCTTATAACTGGTCATTTCCTGGGGTGCCAGTGCAAGTATGTCCATGCACCTGATAAAAGGATATTTTAAAACCTGATAATTAACCAGAAGAGTTTTGACATACTGTACAGTAAGAATCATACTCGTAAGCATGACAAATTCAAGTCCTTGCACATGACAAATTCAAATCGTAAATACAGAAATGATATACTTAAAATCGTTGATAAATCCTGATAATATTTTTGACACCTGATAAATCCTTGATAAATACAGAAATGACATACTTAAAATCGTAAATACAAGTCCTTACACATGACAAATTCAAACACAGATGTCCCATTCACACATCACAGGAGACATACAGATTCATATACTAAGTAATTCTGATGCAATGTTGCTGATTTCATAGGTATTTCTGTGTATAAAAAGATGAGTTGTGCTTTGTTTGTTTCCATCTTAAATCCTAGTAACTAACATCCTTGATGGAGATGGATCGCAAACAGTGCCCTTTCGACGAGAGTCTGTCTATCAAATTAAAGGTTTCTCCTCTGTAATCACTTTATCAAATTCATTACAGCAAAGTTAAAATCTACATGTCAAAAGCAAAAAAATTAATAAGCAATCCCAATACCGTAAGCAACTTGCTTCCCAATCACAACAACACTCAATTAGGTTCCCATACACGCTGATTGATGAAAAACCTAGTCACAGGTCAGCATGATATGAAACCACCCCCTGTCACAGTGATCCAACTACCAAAAAATGAGTTGGTGAAAACATGGAACTGTAAAGTAAAAGAGCTTTAGAACTTCATAATTTACCTTATGAACTTGCATCAAACAACTAGTGTGCACCATGAGTTGTTTTAGTTGTTTTAGTCCCCAAAAAAATATCTCAAGAAAATTAAAGAAATTTAGTCTGTGCCTACTAATTCACCTTCCAAATTGAATGCACTCTCACCTCTCCTAGGAACTTAAAAACAGAGTAGTAAACATTGTAACGAGTTTTCACAACATCAAATTCTTTTAGACAAATATACAAAAAATAAAATAAAAAAATTACCCTTTCGAATGCTTCCCGTCGAATGGAAGGTGTTTAGCAGTGGGAGAGGCCATTTTGTAAGTATGTCAACTAACACACACAAAGACAAAACAAACGGCTTCCACTCTCGAAAGATGCTTCATGCATGCAATCAAGATTTGAACATTCTACTAGTATACCTTCTGATGTGGCAAATGTGGGTAACCTGCAACCTTCGACGATAGCGTAGATCTTCTTTCAAAGGATGCGACCAACTAGACGGAGGATGCATGGCCTTTCATTTTTGTGGTACCTTTTACCTTTTGCAAAGCCCATATCCACAGACCGTACAAAACACGAGGTCATTTTTGTCAAATTTTTTGAGCTTTAATTTTGTCTTCCACGGGCAAGGAAGAATTCCACAATTTTTTTGGGATATCTGATTTCTTTGTCCGTACTCCAGTTATCACATGAGAGTAGTTTCCCGGAAACACCTTGTGCCTGGGAAATTTTGCAGAAGTCGCCTACCAAACGTAGCTTAATTTTTTCTCCATCTTAGCTTTCCCGAGGTTTCCGAGATAAGTCGTGTACCAAACGCGCCCTTAGGGAAATGTAATTGATAGGGAAATGGTTGGAAAGTGAGTTTGGTAGAAAAATGTAAAAAAAGTTATTTGTTTAGAAAAAAATTTACCGGACAAATTAGGTAAGATTTACAAAGTCTATATTTGGTTTGAGGTAAAATATAGATGGATAATGGGTGTAAATTACTTAAGTAACCTTTTTAAATTTTGAATATGAATACATAAATGATAACATTTAAATTCAATAATTTTATATAAATTATTCAAGTACCTTGCCATTAACACAAATTTTAAGGCATCTTACTAGCTGAGAGTAAAAGCAAGAATTAAAATAAAATTCAATTTAATAATAAAAATATTAAGAAAAAAAGTATCAAATAATCCTAGCAATAGCATTCCTAAACAGTGATGATAAATAGTGTTAGGGTTATTCTCGTCATTGTTATTGACGCTTTTTTCAACTTTAGCCGGTAAACTTTTGAATACCACCTTCAATGTGGTTTTCTTAAAGAGTGATTTTGGTAACAATTTTCAAACAAATGACAAATGATGGGGAAAATATTTTAGTAGATAAATTGGTTTAAAGTTTCAACCAAACATAGAGAACCTGGATTACCACTTTCATTTGCATGGGCATCTGAAAATAAAACCTCAACCAAACACCTGAGTGAGAGCCATTGTTGGTATAGGTAGAGGCCATCATCCCGGTGTAAGTCAAGAGTCTCATCGAACCATAACGCTTTGGTTGATAAGGATAAATTAAAAGAGTTATTCTCTCACTAACTATTATAGATTTTGATCTAATGATAAGCGTTCAATTTGATATTGAGAATGACATAAGGGCATTTGATACATGAGAATTTTTTTTACTGGGAAAAGTTTTTTGGCTGGAATGTGATGAGAAATATTTTTTTTCTGGGTAAGTTACAAAAATGTGTTTGGTTGACCCAAATTTGTCTCGGGAATATTTGATTAAATTTATTGAGTTGACGTGTTTGGTTGATTGTGAAATAATAGTAGGAATGTGAGGTTATTTTACAAAAATAACCCCACCTTTACTTTTTTTTTTTGTTCAAAAAGTGTAATGAACGTACAAAAAAGAAGGGTAATTTGGTCCATACAGTCACTTTTTTACTTTCCCGGACAAAAAACTATACCACCTAATTCATGGGCTTTCTAACATGGTTCCGTACAATAGTTTACACGCACATGCAAAAACCGGCAAACTTTTTACCCCGGAAAGAATACCAATTTATTGATATCAAACGTGGCACACTAATTCTCCCTACTATACTTTCCAAGAGGGTGTTTGATAGGAGGTTTCTTTTAAGATGACTGGGAAAATTGAGATGAGTTTTCTAGTTGACCATGTTTGGTAGGAGGTTTTAAAAATTTTGCCCATCATTCGGATTTGCATAGCAATCTCAGTTTGTGTGTAAAATTGAAATTTTTTATCATTTCAGAATACTATCCAGAGGGTGGTATTCTCATTACCCCATCAAACCAAGAAGTAGGAAAAAAAGCAATGGACACAAATATCATTAAAAAAAAAAGTGCCAAAAGAAAGCTCGAGAGAGAGTTTTATTTATATTTAGTCAAGTGTTAGTTTGATAATTTTATCCCATTTTCCAATCAATATTTTACCTTCAACCAAATATAGACTCAAAAAACTTGACCTAATGTTCCTTGTAATATTTTAGCCCACCAAACAATTTTTTTTTTTTTAACTTTTTTACCAAACTTACTTTCCTATCATATTTGTAGTAATTATATTTTCCTTGTAAATTTTTTTTTTTCCACTACCAATCGCCGCAAGTGTTTGTGATGATAAAGACGCAGCAGGATCTATAATTATAATTGATGTGAATAATTATTATTGTAAAGATTAGATAGAAAATTATCTAGAGAGAGAAAACCCTTGAGTGAATGTACGTAGGTTAGTAGAACATTATGTCTGACTGGCGATTGCAGAGATGGAACAATCATGGTATCTATGTAATACATCCATAAATGACTTTCTTGATTCTTGCATGCAGCTTATGTTGTATTTGATAGTTTTAAGGTAACAAAATTTTCTGTTTTATTGAGTCTACCTTTGCAAAAAAAAAAAAAAAAAAAAAAAAAAAAAAAAAAAAACTGCAGTGGTGGAGGTGTGGTGTCATACTCAGAATTACAATCAGATACTGAACCTCCTAGCATTGATCCTAATGAGCCCAAGAAAAAGAAGGTGGTGGTTCTTGGAACAGGATGAGCTGGTACCAGTTTTCTTAAGGATCTGGATGCTTCCCTCTATGATGTTCAGGTTGTTTCTCCTCGTAACTACTTTGCATTCACTCCCTTATTACCCAGTGTCACTTGTGGGACAGTTGAAGCACGGAGCATTGTAGAGCCAGTCCGAAACATCATAAAAAAGGTAGAGAAAACAAAGCAAAAACTATAAGAATAACTGTATATGTGATTTTTTTTAATAACAATGATCACATATGTGGATGTAATTAATGTGATGAGAAATCTAGTGGCACTATTAATTTTTCTTTGAGGTCAACTTATAAAATAGGATTGCTAGAGTCATGACCTTGTTGTGTGTTGACAGTGTTGTAATCACTCCTTTTATTTTTAATCTTTTCCGAGGATATTTTCACTAGATAATTAATAATAAAGTTCTGTTGCTTCATTCTTATTGCAGAGAAAAGGAGAAATTAAATTTTGGGAGGCAGAATGCCTGAAGATTGATTCTGCAAACAAAAAGGTTTTATGTAGGTCCAATATTGACAACAACTTAGTGGGAAGTGGTGAATTTTCTTTGGATTATGACTTCTTGGTTGTAGCACAAGTAAATACTTTTAACACGCCCGGTGTCACGGAGAATTGTCATTTTCTGAAGGTATATTTTTGTTTTATGTACAACGTGTAGTGTATAATCATCAATGATTAAAAATCTTTTGGTTTGTGGTTAATCAGGTGATTCATTTAATATTTTGTAAAACTTATTATTAGGCTTTCAGAACCTGTAACACCTTCCATAATTAATTTATAGAGTATGTCAGATTTCTTATTTTCCTCCTTAAAATATTTTACGCAATAAAAATTATTAAAAGCAGTCTAAGGATTAATTGCTTCACATAACAAGACAAAGTCATAAACAACTCTGGCGACAAAGATTACATATATATATATATATATATATATATATATATAGGTTGTCAAAAAACTACAGTTAGATTAGTGGCTCACAGGCTGAAAGTTATCGGTATTATATAAAGTAAGGGATTTTCATGCTCCTACAACAATATTTACATTCAAAAGGATAATGAGAGTAGAAATCCTACAAAAGATGTTTAAAACTACATAGCTACGTAAACATGTAGAGGCGTAAATATGCCTCCATGTGATCTTCATAGATCAAGATCAACATCTCTCAACTCAGTCCATACAAATACACTTAGTCCATTTGTACTAATCCGGAAATGTTATAGTGCAAAAACGCTCAAAACTACTGAGAATATTTTTCACTTGTGTATTTTATTTGTTGTCTAACATTTTCAGATTAGTATACATGGATTGGGTGTATTTGAGTGGACTGGGTTGGGAGATGCTGAACTATGAAGACACATAGAGGCACATTTATGCCTTTATATGTTTACTTAGCTATGTAGTTGTAGACACCTTTTGTAGGATTTCTACTCCCATCATCATTTTGAGTGTAAATATTGATGTAGGAGTATGAAAACCCCTTAATTTATATAATATACTTTGGGCCTGCGAGCCACTGATTTAATTGTAGTTTTTTGATAACCTATATATGTCATCTTTGTGGCCGCAATTGTTTATGACTATGTCTTGTTATGTGAAACAATTGATCCTTAGACTACTTTTAATAATTTTTATTGCATAACATATTTCAACGAGGAAAATAAGAAATGTGACACACACTATAAATTAAGGGATTTGATTTTCTCATGTTGCATGAGAATTCAATTCTCATGTTGTGACTCAACTAGTAGTGGGTCCCACACTTATTAAAAAAGAAAAAAGAAAAGCTTTGCACGCAAATCGAAGAGTCACCATGCAACATGAGAAAATGTTTTCCTATAAATTAATTATGGAAGGTGTTACAGAACCACTAATAAAAAAAATGTACTATCATCACTTGCAGGAGGTAGAGGATGCTCAGAAGATCAGAATGTCTGTGATAGATTGCTTTGAGAAAGCTGTTCTTCCATCTCTGTCTGAAGAAGAACGAAGCACCAATCTGCATTTTATAGTTGTGGGAGGAGGTCCAACAGGTGTCGAATTTGCTGCTGAGCTTCATGACTATGTCCAAGAAGATTTAGTCAATTTGTACCCATCTGTCAAAGATATGGTGAAGATAACAGTGATTCAATCAGGAGATCACATCTTGAACACGTAAGGAAAGCAATAACAGTCTCAATTGTTTTCTAATACTTTGAAACATCAACATTGAAGCTGGTTTTCTGTGGATACTCATGCTAGAGCTCCTTCCACTGTCATTATCTTCCGCAATACATGTAACTTTATGCATACCGCACCTGAAAGTAACCAAGTAATAGAGGCCTAGAACAGCATTTTGAACTTTTCAGTGCCATAAAAAAAGACAACATAGGTTGCGAATTAAATCATTCTTAAATAGTGGGATATTTTTGTATAATGGTTTCTGCTGTACAATACTAATATTTGCAGCCATTATTAGGGTCTTTTTGATCAGCTTAGGTCAGTTTTGCTCGTGTTGATATGGGTGTTTTATGGAATATATTTTATCTTTCAAATGGGTGTTTTTTATTCGGAAAGGACTGATATGGTCATAGTTTCCCTGTACCCTTTTTTCCACGTTTTGGTGATTGAAAGTTTGAAACCTGAAGGGTGTGAGCACAGCTGTTACTACTATGTACCTCGACCTCTTTTAACACAGTTTTAGTAGCTTTGATAAAATACTGTATTAGCTATTTGATGGAAACTTATAACTTCCCAGCAATTTGGCTTTCTTCTGTTGTTTATGAATTATACTGACTGTTAGGAATCTTTACAGAGAGGGTCTGCCACCATTTGCATTTTTTCTTTAATTGCTGGTATTGCTAATTTAGCAAAATAAGACCAAACATTGAGCAAGTTCAACTAGCTTTTTAAATCTTATACATTTCTACTACACAGGCTATAAAATGTCACAACTTGGATAAAATGTCATCTTCAATCTTGTAGATTTGATGAAAGAATTAGTTCATTTTCCGAGCAAAAGTTTGGAAGAGATGGTATAGAAGTTCAAACAGGCTGTCGAGTTGTCACTGTTAGTGACAAGGAAATCACAGTAAAGGTGAAATCAACGGGGAGAGTTTTGCTCTGTACCCCATGGATTGGTTGTCTGGTCCACTGGAATTGCAACTCGTCCAGTTGTGAGGGACTTCATGGAACAAATTGGTCAGGTGTTGCTTAACTCTATGCACTTTTGAAATACAGTTTTCTCCCCTTTGGTCCTTCACTTCTTTTGTGTGCATTTCTTTTTGGTGTTGTGGGATGTCAGAGCAAATGTTTATCTACTGGTTTTCTCTTGGTTATGCTTCTGTTCTCTTGGCTTAAAATTACTCTTAACTACTATATGTATAATCTTTATAAACTAGGATTGCTCTATGTGCAGGCTAAAAGGCATGTCCTAGCAACAGATGAGTGGTTGCAAGTGAAGGGATGTAAATCTGTGTATGCTATTGGTGATTGCTCTTCAATAAATCAACGTAGAATCATGGTATCTCTTAAGCCATTAACAGGTTTTCTAGACTTAAGGTCTTACTGTAAGCAAAATGCTGCCACATTCTTATCCAAATTATTTGACAATCTTGATCTTGGGTTTGATGAACAAATTAAGCCTATTGTTCCCGTGTTTAAATTATTTTCTGATAAACTCAACAAAGATATTACATGCACTAACTAAACAGCTATACTTTTCTTCTACAGAAGGAAGTGGAGAATTTATGAGACTCTCTTTAGACAGTGCATGCAAATCATGATTTTAAAGTCAACTATATCATAATTAACTCATTTACCTCTGTAGGATGATATCTCGGCCATTTTTGAAGCTGCAGACAAAGACAACTCTGGTACCTTAACTGTTGAAGAATTCGAGGATGTGATGGATGACATCTGTTATGATCTCGGCAAGTGTACCGAATCGCGCAAGTAATACAGTGATAAATCACAGTTCGTATCCACAGAGAGTGTGTTTAAATCAATTAAAAATCTTTCTTTTAAGATTAAATATTTCAAAAGGGTTTTGACACGAATGTCAGGATTGTGTGGGAAATTGATTTGTAAATTTAAAATACTTGTTTTTGGTTCTTTTTGAATAAGAATTGAAATAAGGGTTTAAAATATATGAGAAAAGCGCTGTAGTAGGGAGCACTCACCAATGATCCCCACCTTTTACTCTGGATTAAGTTAAGTATTAATATATAAATCGTGAACTTAGATAATTATCAGATAAAAGTATCAATAGTTAATTCTCAATCCCTTGAGGAATTAACCCTTTAATCTTATATAGAACCCTAATTCCTTGAGGTGCCCTATATGAGATCAAGCATAACGATCGATAATTGAAACATCTACAATATGAATCATGTCTATGTCTAGATCATGTTCATACCGTCGTTCTATCCCCTTTCCGGATTAAAGACCTCAGATCCCTCATGTTGGCCCTAATCCTCAGATTTATTATTACTTACTAGATTGATCGGATCTAATAATAACAATAACAATACGAACAGAATAGAACGAAATTCAAAAGATAAATATATTCATAAAAACTCAATCCATCGTATTAGGGGTTCACAAGGGTTCGTGACCCTAACTACAGCAAAAGAGGTTCTAGCCAACCATTATCATGGCTAGAATCCAAAATTCAATTGAAAAACAAAAACTAAAAGAACTACAGAAAGGTAGAAGAAGAGATCTCTCTCAGAACTTCCGCCTCCGAACGATCTCAGTTGTGTAGAATATCAGATGTGTCTCCTAGGGTTGCCTTATGCCCTTTTTATAACTTGAAAATCCTCCTTTCCTCGCAACTGACAGCTGTCTCTCTCAATCCCACGCTTGGAGCGCAGGATCCACGCTCCAGGCGTGGAATTTCTGCCATTTTTGCTTTCTCCACGCTCCAAGCGTGGAGTTCCACGCTTGTAGCGTGGACTCACTGTTCTGAAGTCTCCTCCCACGCTTCAAGCGTGGATTCCTACGCTTGGGGCGTGGGGCTTCTGTCTGATTCTTCTCCTTACTCCTGTATTTGTTATTTTCCTCCTGTAAACATGAAGAATTTGAGTGAGAGAGTGTCTGACAATTTATTCAATAATTTCACCACATATACACTTTATATACAGTTTTAGATCTGATTTCCTGCTGTTTTTGATCTATAAAAGTATATATGCTGGGAGCATATCAAACAATTCCCAGATTTAAACATTGCTGTCCTCAGCAATAAACTGATTCAAACTTAGAATTTCGTACAGTAGTGTTTCAACACAATATCAACCAAACACTTGAAGAAACCATTATGTCATGCCTGACTGAATTCTGCAAGAATTCTGATGATGCCATCAATTCTCTGCAATTTCATGAATGTAATCTGAACATCCCTCACCAAGACAAACTATATCACTCTCACTCTTGTGTTTTTAGGGTGTCAGACATACATAACCATCACAGCTGAAACACTACCATAGGCTTGATCATATTCTCAATATCCTTAAAATTGAAGGATTCAAACACATGCATTTAACTGATCAAAGGACTTCCAATGGTTTTAATTTGGCCTGGCTAAGGTAGGAATTTTGTATGGAGAGTGGCTTCAAATGCTATGAGATTGACACTGAGAGCTTATCAATTTTGCTCCACTAACTCGCCCACAGAATTTCGGGAAGTCAATTCCTATGTTTGACCAATTTATTCACACTGCTTCACCCGCATGTTTTTCTTTTTCCTTTTTCTTTCTCTTTTTTCCCTTTTTTTGTTTTTTTCTTTCTTTCTTTTCCCTTTCAATCTGCTTAGTGTAGTGGAGCTTACCTTAGATATTTTCTCTCTTTTTGAGAAAAATCAGTAGTTCAATCTCACTTAAGGTAAGTTCATCATGGATAGGTTAAGCAACAATTTGGTAATCACCAATGAATAGGTTCAAACCTCAAAGGGATAACAATGGAAGATTAAGTATACAGGTGAGCTTTTATGGCCAGAGCTATCAAGAACAATTTGCCTTATCATATCAGTTAAAATGCATGCCTTGTAGAGAAACAAACCAAGTTCTAGAGTGCCAGTACAGTGAGGCCTCTCAGAAAAAATTTTACTGTCTAGGCTCAAACCTCAAAGCTATGATTTCAGATTAGAATTCACAGAGATATCAGGCATATCATCAATCTTAGCACATAATTTCAGACAGACGAACAATTCTAATCTCTACTCATGCCAAGTGACATCATGCCAAAACTTTCAAAGCTTAATGTACTTCCTAAGATGAATTCAATCATTTGTTTAAGGAAGCAACATCTAAATCTGAGATTATCAATAGGCATATTCCAACAACAAACATACATACAGGCATATTTCAAAAAATTTTGCTGAATTTTTAAAATTGCTTAAGCTAAGACAGATATTTCAACTGAAAATGTAAGTTGGTTCGAATATCTCCCCTGAAATGAAGTGTGGTTCCACAATTGCAGCTAAATTGCAAGAACAGGTGAGCAAGGTCATCCACCATTCCCAGATTTTAGAAATTGCTGTCCCCAGCAATAACTAAGTTCAATCGATAAGAACGGCTGCGCAATTAAAGCACACATCATTAACAATAATATATCAGCAAAACATTGAGAGAGAGCCTGAGATGTTCATATCCAAAAAGTACTTGACCCTAACAAAATCCTATTGGTCATTTAAAACAAAACACAAAATTTAACAATGTCCGAAAATAAATAAAAGTAACAACAGCCAATGATCAATCCTCCATATTATGCTGCTGGAAGGAGCTAGGAGGATCTGCTGGATCAATCCCCATCTTCAAGCACATGGCCTTCATCATGGCATGCATCTCGAGTATGATCGGAGAGTCCTCATAGAGTGGCTGACGAGCAGATGAGGATGCTGCTGATGTCTGGAATGCTGGAGGTGCCTGAGGTACTGGCGGATCCTGTGGCTCTGGTGGGGGTATAGGATTTCCCTGGCTATTGAGAAGCCATACTGCATGTTTTTCAGATTCCTTGTAATATCCTTCCAAGGCAGGCTTTGTCATAGGCTTTTCAGCCTTTACATCCAATGGCTCATTAGCAGGAATTTCAACCCCAGCTTTAATACACAGCTGGGAGATTAAAGAGCTGTGAGCCAATAGATTATTTTCCTTGCTCTGGGTTATCATGTGGACAATCCTGTCAGATAAAATGGCAGCAATATTCAAATTTTTATCCCCATCAGCACGTAATATAGCACAGCCCTCTCGACATTAACATCACTTTTGTTCGTAGAAGGGATAACGGTTGCATTCACAAAAGTGTGCCAGCTGATAGCCTCACCAGTAAGGCTGAGCCTAGTAAATTTTTCGGGTACATTTGTGAGACCCGGCCTAAATTTCCATTCAGAGAATGGACTGGTGATCTTTTCCCGAACTTCATCAGCTATGATGGGCATTTCTTCCGATAATATCCTTCTACCGGCTGCATCAGATTGAATAGTCGGGCAAACTCGCACTCAGCTGTAGGGTCATATGAAGTCTGGAGGAATTCTTCAATTGTCGCCGCATCAAATGGCACTTCTTTCCCTCTCACCCAACTCTTTCGGGTGGCATTGACCATGTTCTTATCAGCATTGGCAATAAATTCCCTGAGAATGCGGCCAGAACTATCTTGTGGAAAGGTGACCAATGTCCTCCAGTGTCTCCTTTGAACCACCGAATAAATATTGTCAAAAAGTAGGAGACTCCCCAAATCGAATCCCCTTTCCTTGATGACATTTTTATTCAGCAGTTTAGTGTCATACACGTCCTGCTTTTCAGCGGACAGAAATCTTCTGGGATCAAAATTTGTGCGGGGTCTTTTTGCAGTAGACGACCCTTCTGTGCTCTTTTTCAGTCTTTTCTCCTGAAACTCAGAAAAGTTCCCAATACATGTGCACAACAAATATTATCAGCAGACAGATTCATTTCATATTATCATTCAGCTCAATTCCCAGATTTAAATTCAACCATCTCCTCAACTAAATAATTCCAACCCCATTAATCATGCCAAACAACACTTGTATCAAGACACTTTATGACCAACACAGCATTAATATCGAACAAATTGCAACTTTACAAAAAATAGCACCGCATATTTTCAGCAAAAGTTCAAC
>JAVKPL010002101.1:0-18034 GCA_032173675.1 Gastrolobium villosum
TTATAGCTGCACATGGTTACACTATCTTTAGCTTTCTTCAACATACTGCATCTTTAACATAACTGAACCAGTTTGGTAAATTCTATTTTGCCGCCACAGATTTGCACTTTTATTTTCGTCTATTTAGAACTTATGTTTGATTTGTACCGAGTCCATCTTAGTTATACAGATAATATTACTAATAAAAACTGCATGTAGAAGATATCATGGAATTTAAAACCGGAATTATACAACTAATTAGGAATACCTAGCAACCTCAATGTCTACAAATGAGTAAGATTCTTTTACCTTTAGTGCTTATCAAAATTTTAGTGTTATGAAGGAATGAAACTAGGATATGAAGTTATAGGAATTGAGCATTGTTGTCTTCTGATTTGGGATTAGTAGTATTCATTTGTTGTTATTGAAGTAAATTAAATGCAGATTGGCATTAGTATTAGTAATTTATGCCCTTATTTCCTTCTCTCACTAGCCTATATAGCTTGGGAAAGCATAGGGGACCGGCCACTAGGGATGTTAACGGGGTGAGCCGAACCGAGTTTTGGTCTTAAAAGGCTAAGCTTGTGATTAAATGTGTCAGCCTGATCAAGCCTGTTACCTGTTGTAAATATAATTATCCGCTTGTGGCCTGACTTATTTACAAAAATGAAAGTCTGGTTTAGCCTGTTTAATAAAAATAAGACAACACAAATTTATTCAAACAAAATATACAATCAACAGCACTAGTAATTCCATAAATATTCATAAATTCAATGTACATCTAAATAGCATAATATAGAACAAAATCATTAAAAAAGTCCGTTTAATCAATAAAATGGGGTGAAATGGATTGAGGAGAGAGAGAGCAACTGAAAGTAGTATAAAAAATATAAAATAAAAATAAAAATTAATATACTCAGCCAGCTTAGGAGGCTCCAAGGCCGAGCTTTTGAATTGGAGCCTGAGGCATTTTTATTAAACGAGCTTTTATACAAGTCCAAATCTGATTCCAACAACCAATTTTAGACATGTAAACCTAGCCCTTCACGAGCCGAGTCAAAGTCCCCTGTTCATTTAACACCCTTACCGGCCACTAAAAATTTAAAGTGCTTTAAATGTTTACTTCAGAGTTCACGTTGAATAAACAGAGTCCAAAAATGTATCCGGGTGTTTGTTATGAATTTTAAATAAAGAAATTATGAGCATCTAAATGCAGTTTCTGTATTTCTTCTATTATGTACTTCTCTAACAAGTTTTAATCTACATTGAGGTTTTCTGAAATTAGCCTATAGTTGAAGTGAGTTTCCTGCATTTAAGCCTTTCTATGAAAATGGAGTAGAAACTCCACAGATATAGTCATATTGTTCTTAACTTCATTTCTGTAATAATATCCTATTTGATGAAGAACCTTGGATTACATTTAAGATTTCTTTACGTTGATTATCAACACAATCTGTAGTTTACATGATGTTTTGGGATGTCTTAATCAAGCAGCCTTGAATGTAGTTAGGTATGAATATCTGTCATGTTTTTCGCATCATATTTGGCAGCTACAAGAAACATTATTCTTTTACTTAGTCCACAATATGTGAATCTGAAGGTAGGGACTCTTCTTCAATTTACTTTTTATAGATTGTAAGGAAATTTTAATGTGAGTTTGAAGTTAGTTTGCATTGAGCATGAGGACGAGTTATGATCTGAAATGAAACCTCAATTAATGGAACTGGAATTACAAGCAAATTAAGATGGACACAAGCTCGTTACAGCCTCTATCTAATGGAATTACTACTGTTATGTCTGATACAGCCTTGGAATTACAATGAAAGAAATAACCAGGAGACTCCAAAAGTACCCCTTACCCACTCTAATTTCCCCAAACAAATCAAGACAAGCATACTCCACCAATTCCCCCTCCTGTTGTCCCATCCTCCAAGAATATTCTCAACGAATCCTCCCTAACTAACTCTCTTCCTTTTCTCTCTCCCTAGCCATCCTCACTTCTGTTATTACCTTTATCCACATACTTCAGGCCCATTATAATCCAAAGATAATTTCGGATTTTCCAATATGCAAATTTGAAGATAGGAATGCTGGTTATATTGTTTTCTTGTGCTCGTATTGGCATGTATGGCCAAGAATATGTTTTATGACATACATAGTTACATACATGATTGCTATGCATAATCTGAGTTCTAAAGGTAAATGCATAAAAGGTTGCTGTAAGTGGTAAAAAGAGGACCCAAAAGCTTTATAGGAGGCACTACAAAAAAGTATGTCATTTGTGGAGGTTATTTATTGGAGGTCATTAAAAACTCCAAAATAATAGACAGATTACGACCGCTACAACTTCATCACTACAACAACAACAACAACAAAAAATGGGCGCCACGATGGTTGCCAACGTTTAGGAAGATGATGCAGCAATGGTGAGTCTCTCATTTCATTTCCTTCTCCTCTCTCCCTCTCCTTTGTTCAATTTCTCATTGTCGATGAACTTAACCTTCAATCTTTGTCTTCTTTCTTTCTTCCACCAAGAAGCTCATCATCGACCCCAATGGTGAGTCTCTCATTTCCTTCTCCTCTCTCTGCTTTGTTCAATTTCTCATTGTCGATTAACTTAACCTGTAGTTTGTGGATTAGGGCTTTGCATTTTGCAATTTTCAATTTTTTTATTTTTTTGCTTTGCTACAGCAGATAGATTATTATGGTTACTGGTGTGCATGAGGACGTGCAAGAGGATGATTTGCAAACTGTATTTCGTGAATATGGAAAGATTAAGAACCTACATTTGAACCTCGATCGTCGCATTGGTTATGTCAAAGTAAGTGATAAACCCTCTTTCCATTTCTAATAATTGTATTATTACTATTATATTTATCCTAGTTATAAGTGATTTATTGCATAATGCTTCTGGTTCTACACTTATAGGTAGCCATTGCTTACTACATTGTCACAAACTGATAATCTGATTTCAGGACTTAATTGTAAAATGGCTAAAACTTTTCACTCTTCGTATTCAAAAAGCACCAGGTTTCCCCCCACACCCTAATTACATACTTTTTTCTTTTTTTTTTAAAAAAAAAAAATATGGAATTGTATTATGAAGAAAAAATTCAAATTTTCTCATGGGAAGAACTAAGGTCAGTGCCAGTGTGACATTTAATTATTTTTGGCTAATATCTTGATCCTATACTTTTGTTAATTTAATTGAAACAGACATTAGGTTACTCAAGTGAGATGACGAAGGCTGCCAGTTACGTTATTCCTCCTTTATCAGGGCTCTCAAAGGGTAATTCATTGCATTAAACTTTTTAATTAGTGGATAGAATTTGAAGTTGTAACCTCTGTTCGAAAAAAAGCAAGAAAGATGGCACCAATTGTCTTGCTAATTCACTTCCAACATAGGACTTTGAAGGATTATGTTCTTTTTCTTGTTTCTTTCAGCATGTGAAACTCATAATTGGATTCATGCTATGAACTTTATATTTGGTTATCTTTAACCTTAACTGCTCTTGGTTTGGTGTAAAGAGAACCCACTTCTTATCCTCTCTGGCCTTTACAATCCAAGCTCAGTTTGTTGTTCTCAGCCTTAGTTGCCTCGAATTTGTGATTTTATATTATGTTAATATTGAGAAAATTGAATACAATATCAATTTTATTTTGACTGGTTTATTGAGATTTATTGAAGGTATTTATAATTTGTTTTTTCACCACCCTTATGTGATAAGAAAATAATAGGATAAATTTGAAAGAGATGTTTTAAAAGGGATGGGATATTGTCTATTAAAGTTTGATCACATGTCTAAATGAAGGATGAAGCTAGAGAAGCAATTTCTAACAAGATAGTGTGCTTTTGCTTCAGCATTTTGAACTATTCATATGTGTATAACTTTATTGGGTTGAATGTAGTGATTTGAATCTTGAGTTTAAGAGGACTTTAGCAAAACTGATCCGAGACAAAGTATTGTTTGGGTAAAGTGGCATTATAATTTCACCAAAAAAAAAAAAAAAAGTGGCATTATAAGGATGAGAAAGAATTATATTGCATTTTTTTTTCTGGTGAAAAAATCATATTTCTTTGGATCAACACTTGAAGTAGTTATATGGATATCCGGAAGATAAGAGAGCTTTGTCGAGATCTTATTTAAACCTTCAAATACAGTGCGGAATAAACAAGTCATATTTTAAGATTGGGTTTTTATATCAAATTTCAAAAGAAAAGAAAAAGATAAAAATTTCTTAAGGTAGCTTCAGCTTGATTTTAGATTGTCTATGCTCTTGTTAATGGGCTCAATTTTTTTTTAACATAAAGACCAATGGAGCATTTGTCTTAGTATTTAAGCTATAATGTTCAAGTTGAAGGTATCTTTCTTGATGGAATGAAAAACCTAAATGCTCTGTCAATGATTTGAAGCCACATTGCTTCAAAGTTTTCATTCATACTTATTTTGCCTTTTCAGTCTTTATCTCCATTCGGAGGCGTCAGTTTGAGCAAGTAAACGAAGCTGTTCCTATGATTCTTTGGAGTCAGAAGAAGCAGTTCCTTGAGGGTGTTTTTGACAGAGCTGTTGAGATTGCAAATTCTACATGTGAAGTTTGCAATAAGTTGGTTTGTCAATTTTAAAACAACTTATCTTTTTCCTTGTAAGGAAAACTTAAATTACTGATTTATTTTCAAGTTTTTGGCTGACATTTTTTTTTTCACTTTTACAACAGGAGAGTGTTGCAAAGGAGAAGCTCCGAGATCTTCTTGCCTGCGGTGCTTGGTAGATTTCTCTGTACTGCATTAAAATTTTATAATTATTCTTATTTGTAATTCTTTCCCAACTACTTTTTAGTAAATTCCTTACTTATATTGTATGATTTTATTTACTTCTATATGATTTAATAAGTTACCATACACTGTTAAGGCTCTTGTTTCAGCGAGCTTAAGCTATAAAGCTTCCGGTTGTCGTTCAATGGTATTATGATAGGATACTATGACCACCCTAAGGGCAATTTAGGGAAAACAATATGGCTGACTCAGCAAAGTTGTTACAACTGAATGGAGGGGCACAACACAACGTGAATGGAGGGAAGTTAAGTAGAGCTAGTGACCGTGAGGGAGCATCATCTGAAATCTTTGGCAATTGCTTAGGCCCTTAGGCCCTTTTTGGGATTGGGAGAGAGTGGAACCTCTCATATGTGTTCCACACTATCTTACTTTTCATTGCATTGTGATTTCTTTCTGCTTCTTGTAATTTCTTTCTGTCACTGTAATTTCCTGTTATTTCCATATATAACAGTATAATATTCAGATCCATATTGCTGTGTTATTTCCTTTAATTCAGTACACCAGTGGTTGGTCTGTATCAATACTCCCCCTTTTTAAGCACCTTGTCCTCAAGGTGCAGGTCAGCCCATAAAAACTCTCCTCCTGGATCCCACTGTTTGAATTGCAGGGGCCATCTACGCACCAAGCTTGGTGACTTCCACCAGGATCCCATGGCTCATTTTCAGTGCCAAAAGATGGCTTCATGAGATAACTTGCAGAAATTCCAAGAGCACAAGAACAAATTTCTGACAAGCTAACTTCATCATATTCAAAGTTCCTTATGGGTTGTTTGGCATTTTGAAGGGTTGGGACTTTTTCTACAAAATCTTTGTATGAAAAAAATTCCAATCGTGACAGCGTATCTCTTCCATAACATCCAACAATCCAACTTTTCATTGTAGTTAGGATTACTTGTCTCTGTAGATTGTAATAGCTGTTGAACACGGCTCAGTTTACTCTTAATATACTGTCCACAACAGTATTTAATGAATTGTGCTACGATTTTGGTGTTGTTTCTGTCAATGAAATTGTTGGTTTGTATCAATATTGATACGGACCTATGTAGCTGAAATAGGGCCCAAGCCCATGCAGGTCTAGTTGTTGAATCAGATAGCTAATAGTTTGTTAGGAAGGGAAATCTCGAATGGATGTGTAACTGTCTCGAATGTCTTCATATTGTGGTTTATCATATCTCAATCTAGTAACAACTCATGATGTCGAGACTGTGGCTAGCTCGATTTTTGGAGGTAGTACTATTAGGTTACTTCGTGTCTGCTACTAATTTATTTCCATGTTAACTCAAGCGTTATTTACACCACTTTATGATATGGGTTGTTTATATGTCAAGCTCTTTCAGGTTTGTGTTAGGACGATTAATGTAATTGAATACTTGCCTTTTCTCTTATGCATTTTTCCCTATCCCATCAAAAATCCATTTTTTTAGTGACTTGGGGGACAGGCCTCAAAGGAGCTTGCTCAAACTGCTAAAGAGGATTTAGTTACCATCAAGGATGAACTTCGCAATAACTGGACCAAAAGGTGGCAAGCAATAGGAATATTAAAGCATGTACTTTCCTTTGTAAATCTGCCATAGGAGTTAAAGAAACATACTATCAACTTCTTGCTTTGCATCACAGATGGAGTTATAACTGGAAACACCTATGATGAGCTTTCTGAGTGGTCAACTTATATTCCAAATCTTTTCTCAGCTTTACAGGTTGTTTACTGCAATTCCTGACTTCAGTTTGTTTATCATTGCTTAGTCTTTTACTTTCCTTAATGAGGAAGCAATATGCTAATAAATTCTTCTCATATGGTTACACTTTAACCTTTCAGGCTATTAAAATGGTTATAATGTATGCCCCAGATCCAGAACTTAGAATAGAAGCCTTTGCTGTGCTAAAAGAAGTGAGTTTCTAATAATAGACAATGCCTTTTAAAGTTGAAAGTTTTTAATAATTTGTATGTAATATGAAAGGTGAATATTCTGAAATTGAGATATATGATGTTTGTTAAACCCCTTAATGTCTTGGGCGTATTTTTCTTGAGGTTATTAATGGTTTTGTGCTTGTGTTACTTGAATTAGATACTTACTAATATTCTAATTTCTCAAAGGTTTGACATTTTCAAAGCTTTGATTACTGTACCGTTGGGAGCTACAAACCCACTATGTTCCCTTTAGGGATGAGTCACTATATGGGGGATACTCCTAGCTTTGGTACAGACCAGGCCAAAGAGTATCGTGCCAAGTAAAGCTTAGATAATTAACAAGGGGTTAGTACAAGGGATGCAATGAAGAGATGACTCAGTATTGTGCTTAAGTTTCTTTTTTACCGTGGTATTCAAGCTGGTCTTTCTTCCTCCACGACTCTGCGTAACTCTCAGGTATAGTGTCTTACCCTCTCTTCTTTGATATTCCCTGTGCTTCTCTGTATAGCTTTTCTTCTTCTTTTTCTGGGCACAGTTAGGGTCATGGGCGTTCCTGGGTTGGTTTTGCCTGAGCCAAGGGTTGAGGTCAAGGAGGAAGAGTTTGATGAAGCCTTCGACTCAGTTGAAGGCTGTATAGTAGGGCCATCTATGCAGGACTATCTTGCTAATCGTGGGGGGAGCAGCAGCTTTTCATCTTACCGTTCTTTAGTTTTGGGGGTGGAGTCACTGCCCCATGGTGAAATTCCAGAACTTCTAGGGTTTTCCGAAGAAGAGATTCAGAGTCTCTTGCCTGCACGGGCTTTGGGGCCTGTGCTTCCTTATTTGGGTGAAGCGTCTGGTTCTCGACCGCGTGGAGAGCGCCTAGAGTCAGGGGGTGAGTCCGCATCTGGGTCTGGTAGGCGTCAGCCTGTCAGATCTAGAGGGCGACGGTCAGGTGTTTCTAGTGAGAGGGTTAGGGCTCACCCTTCACGTCGTCGTGGTTCAGGGCCTTCTATTCGTACAACCGGGCGAAACATAGGTTCATACCGCCATGATTCTCGGCATTCTGCCCTTAGGGTAGGGTGACTTGTTTGTCCTTTGTCCTCTGTTAATCGCCTTCTGTAAGAACCCGCACCGCTAATTAAGGTAATTAGTAAATTAATTATGATAATTAGGAAATAATTCCATAATTGACTCTAATAGTTAATATTGGGCTTAAATAATTATATTGGTTGAGTAAAAATGCTGAAAGTCGCTTTTCGGAAGAAAAGCGCAGATACTGGTTCTGCTACTCGGTATAAATGCGTACCGGAAAAGTATCCCGGAAAATTATAACGAATGCATGATAATTACTAGAATATTATGTAGGACTTGTAAAACAAGTTTCAAGTCAAAATGACGTAATCTGATGCCAGAACTGATACTGGCTATGGAAAAGCGCGTACCGGAAAGGTGCACCGAAAAATAAAATAAAATATGACAAATCTTAGAAAAATGCGTAGGTCGAGATTCCAAAGTTTGGCATCAAGATTTTTTACTTTGCTATTAAGGCTAATACTGCGCGATTAGTGGCTTGTGCCTATAAATACTAAACTTGCACAAAACCCTAGGCCATATTGGCCCCCCCCTACGTGAGTGTGTGTGTGTGCTGCAGCTGAGTGATCACCTTCCTTGTGTTCTCACCCCTTCCTCCATACACAAACCTCCCAAGTAACCATCTTTCTTCATTTTCTTCCCTCCTTGCACCATGGTTGTGTGTGGCTGAGGTCTTTGTGTGTATGGAGAGCTTCACCTCTGTGTTTTGTCACTGTTTGAGGGTTGTGGAAGGGCTGAGTTGGGGTGGTATGTGAGTTGTGAGTTTCTTCTTGGTTGTGAGTGATCCAAGAAGCCACCTTTGAGAAGAAAGGACTCATCTTGGTGTGCATTTTCGTACACCATTGTGTGGCTGTGTTGGAAGTGTCTTGGGAGAGCTCCAAGAGCACACCTTGCTCTGTTTTGAGCTTTGGTAAGTTTCCCTCACCTTTGATCTTAAGTTTTAATACTTAAAGTTGATGTCTTGGCCATGTTTAATGAGTAAACAAGAGGGTATGATGTATATGAACCTAAAATGGATTAAAGATGCATGCTTTAACGTGTACATGTGTTAAAAGTTGGATCTTTGGGTTGGATATTCACGAAATGCAGAAACTGCATTCTGTCGTGAGATATCCGGATATTTGTCGAACAGATATCCGGATATCAGTATCCGGATATGGTATCCGGATATTGATATCCGGATATGGGATCTGGGTATCCGGATATGGCATATCCGGATATGTCCAGTGTGATATCCGGATATGACATATCCGGATATTCCCCTTCTGATATCCGGATATCCTGGGTTTGCGCAGACAGTAGCTGTGCTGTATGAACAGTAAGCTATTTGGTGTGTGTGGACCCTAGATTAAGGAAGTTGAACTTCTGTAATTAATGAACTAAGTCAGAATCATGTGATTAAGGGCTTATGGCTTTGATGGAAGCCTTGAGACGTAAAACGCAAAGGAAAGGCGTAGTCTTTAAGCTGTATGTTTGAGATGCATGAATATTGATGTATTATTGGTCCATACCAGATCGTGATACTGCTGTTTGTGGACTTGTGAGTGGTTGGACTCTTGGCTTGGATAGCTAGCTTGCAAGGTAAGCTTTCGTGTCCTCGGTTTAGCCATTTTGTTGTTCCACCATGTCCCATGGAGATGGGTTTTTGCATGCTGTGTTACATGCTTTATTGTTTTGGAAATGCTGTTGAGCTATTTATATGCAATGAGCTTTTATGAGATGCATGTGGTGTCCACCTAGACGGTAATCCTGAGTATGTAGTACATACAAGATGGAGAAGCTGTGGGTGAGGTGCAGGTAGTATCCATGTACTCATGTAGGCATAGACGTATTCCTACATTTCTCTGGCCAGTAGATTTGATAAACACACATGGCATGATTAATTGCTGCATCGCATGATTTTGGAACTTAGACTGTAAATACTGTTTTAGAACTTATATTACACATGTAAGTGAGCTTGGGGTGGAGACTCCTTGAGGACCCCTTGTCTTACTGAGATTTCTTGTTAGAGATCTCACCCCACGTTTGGGGACGCTTATTTCAGGTTCAGGTAATGTTGAGGGCTCAGGTGGCAGGAGGCCAGAGCTGAGCTGATATATGATATGCTGACGTGATGGATTGACTGTTATGTTTTCCGCTTTATTTATGTTATTATGTTGAGACTGTTTGTGGGCATTGTTGCCTTATTTGGTGAGCATGGGGTTTGTCCATGCCACATGGTTTGACTATTGTCTTTCATTTTGTTGTTGTAATTAAAGTATCAGGATTTTGACCCAGGCTATGTGTTGTAGTCCTGTGGCTTTAGATACTCACTTATGATTTATATATGAGGTATTCCTGTTAGTTGTCTTGCAATTTACATACAGGCAGTATTTTATGAAATTGATTAAGTAATCAAGTTGGCTAAGGTTAATGACGTCATAATTGAATTAAAGAAAAAGTTATTCCGCATTTTAATTAAGCGTGGCTTAATACGATAGTGTGTTAACAATCCGGGTTAACACGGGCTGTTACATTTTATGGTATCAGAGCACTTTCTAGGGAAAAGCCTGTATGTATTGCAATAACTTAGGATGTGTCGTTGCGTGTCTACTTTGCGTTCTCTCTGATTGGTGTGTGTGATGATAATGCATATGTGACCACATGGCGTGGGCCTGATCAACTCATTCTTTGTGTAACTTGTGCAGAGTCATGGTGCCACTAAGGAGGAACACGAGTACGAGCGAGGATCAATCGGATCCTATCCTGGCTGCATTGGCTGAGATGCAGGCGGCCTGACTAGCCGACCAGGAAGCCACGAGGCTGGCGAACCGGGCGATGCTGGACGCTATTCGAGATGCGAACCGGCAAACCACGGCAGAGGTTCTGGAGGAGAACCGGATGGCCAACATGACTATGATGAGGGTCATGTTGGAGGAGTTGAGGGCTGGTCCTGCTGCTGGCCAGGGTCCTCCACCACCTCCACCGCCGCCACCGCCTCCACCTCCGCCTAGTCAACAGGAGGACACCCAGAGCCAGATGGGTGAGGGTAGTCACATGACAGGGGCTATGCAGACTATCCCCGTACTTGCTGAGGATCTTGACGAGATCGATCGCCGGCTGAATGCTTTCCGCAAGCATAAGCCACCTTCATTCGACGGATCGTATGATCCCATTGCTGCTGCTAGATGGCTTCAGGCGCTAGACAAGATTTTCCGGATCATGCAGTGCACCGATCCGCAGAAGCTGTTGATCGCCACTTATATGCTGGAGGGCGAGGCCCATGAGTGGTGGACCAATCTTTCTCAGGTCTACGAGATGCAGGGCCATGTGATGACGTGGCCATTCTTCGAGGAGAGCTTTCTGGGTCAGTACTTCCCTTATGACTCACAGGAGAGGAAGCAGGGAGAGTTTGACCGGTTGGTTCAGGGCTCGTTGTCTGTCGACGAGTACCTGGCCAAGTTTAATGAGCTGGTGAAGTTTTCACACTTCAGGATGGCGAGGCCTACTCCTACATTCTTGGCTGCTAAGTTCCGCAGGGGACTTAGTGAGGATATTGCTGGTTACTTAGCTGGGTCTGCTTCCAGAGATTTTGGGACACTGGTCCAGCAGTGTCGTGATATTGAGGACTTCTACAGCACGAGTAAGGCCAAGAAGGCCAAGATGGAGGTGCCACAGGGTACCGGCGGTTCCACTCCCTGGAAGAACAAAAATTTTACAAACAAGGGCAAGGGCAAGCAGATGGCGGCTAAGCAAGCGCCAAATCAGTTTAGAAAGACTGCTACTCAGGGGAACGCAGCTAGACCTCCTGCTCCCAGATGCTCTGGATGCGGGAAGTCGCACTTTGGGCCGTGTTCTACCGGTCAGCTGATATGTTTCCAGTGTGGCAAGGAGGGCCACTACTCCAGAGATTGCCCGACGATGAGAGTTGCTGCAGTTCAGGCTGTGCCATTGCAGATGGTTCCTACTGGGGCACCAGCCGTGCCACCTACTACAGGACGAGTCTACACTCTTGATCGTCAGCAGTCGGACAGAGCTCCGAACCTGGTCAGAGGTACTGTTACCATTGGTGGTTCAGCTGTTGGTGTATTATTTGATTCCGGGGCAACGCACTCTTTTGTTGCTACCCCTATTGCTGTGGGGCTTGAGTTGCCCAGTGATGTGCTTTCTCCACCGATGCGGGTGACCACCGCCACCGGAGAAAAATGTTTGACCTCCACTGTTCATCGCGATGTAGCGTTTCAGTGGGATGGCCGTGACTTCTCGGTAGATCTGATAGGATTGCCGATGGCCAACCTTGAGATTATTCTGGGCATGGATTGGTTGTCCAGAAACTGTGCATTGATTGACTGCTGTGCCAAGAAAGTGGTGATGTCTCAGGGTGGGTCCACAGCCAGTTCCTCACCGTTCATTTCAGTCCTGCAGGCGAGGAGGGCCTTGAGAGCAGGGGCATTTGGCTATGTCATGTTGGGAGGTTTGGTGAGTGGGACACAGGAGGATCTCACTGGCATTCCTGTGGTGAGGGAATTCCTCGAGGTGTTTCCCGAGGAGATTCCTGAGTTCCCACCGCAGAGGGAGATAGAGTTCTCCATCGACTTATTTCCTGGTGTGGGGCCTATATCGTTGGCTCCATACCGGATGTCGCCACCCGAGTTGGCGGAGCTGCAGAAGCATATTGAGGAGCTTTCAGCGAAAGATTTCATTCGGCCGAGTGTGTCTCCCTGGGGAGCACCGGTCATTTTTGTGAAAAAGAAAGATGGGACCATGCGGTTGTGCACCGACTACAGACAGTTGAACAAGGTGACAATCAAGAACAAGTACCCTCTTCCACGCATTGATGATTTGCTGGATCAGCTCAGGGGTGCTTGTGTGTATTCCAAGATTGACCTCCGGTCCGGTTACCATCAGATACGGGTAAAGCCGGAGGATGTCCCAAAGACAGCATTTCGCTCAAGGTACGGGCACTACGAGTACTTGGTGATCCCGTTTGGACTCACCAATGCACCCGCAGTGTTCATGGACTACATGAACAAGATCTTCCAGCCGTACCTGGATCAGTTTGTGATCGTCTTCATTGACGACATCTTGATTTACTCCAAGACGGAGGAGGAGCATACTGAGCACTTGAAGATTGTGTTGCAAGTGCTGAAAGAGAAAAAGCTATATGCTAAGCCGTCGAAATGCGAGTTTTGGCTCAAGGCGGTGAAATTTCTGGGTCATGTGATTTCTGCTAATGGAGTTGCAGTTGATCCTAACAAGATTGAGGCAGTGATGGATTGGGAGAGGCCCAAGACGGTTACAGAAGTGAGAAGCTTCTTGGGTTTGGCAGGCTACTATAGGAGGTTCATAGAAGGATTCTCCAAAATGGTGCTACCGATGACTCGCCTGACCCGAAAGGAGACTCCATTCGTGTGGACACATGAGTGTGAGGAGTGTTTCCAGGAGTTAAAGGAGAGACTGACTACTGCTCCAGTGTTAGTCCTTCCTGATCCGGCGGAGCAGTTTGAGTTATACTGCGATGCCTCTGGTAAAGGACTAGGCTGTGTGCTGATGCAGAAAGGGAAGGTTGTTGCCTATGCTTCAAGACAGTTGAAACCTCATGAAGAGAACTACCCGACTCACGACTTGGAGTTGGCAGCCATTGTTTTTGCTTTCAAGATTTGGAGACATTACTTGTTTGGCATGAAATTTGCTGTATTCAGTGATCACAAGAGCCTGAAGTATCTGTTTGACCAGAAGGAGTTGAACATGAGACAGCGAAGATGGATGGAGTTCTTGAAGGACTACGACTTTGAGTTGAGGTACCATCCTGGCAAGGCCAATGTGGTAGCCGATGCTTTGAGTCGGAAATCCGTGAGCTTATCCAGCTTAATGATGAACGACTACGAGGTGATCGAGAAGTTCAGAGACTTGAGAGTGAACTCCTTGTTTGGGGGCGCACTGCTTGAGATGGAAACGGCCGAAGTGATTAATGAGCTGATGGAAAAGATTAAAGAGGCGCAAGTGCAAAGAGAGTGCCTTGATTATGTGAAGAACCAGGACGGTGTGTCTTGGAACGAGGACGGATTGCTGCTGTTCCAGAAGAGGATTGTTATTCCTCGAGGGCCATTGACCGAAGAGGTTATGACAGAGGCTCATAAGGGCCGGTTTACTATCCACCCTGGTGCCACAAAAATGTACCAGGACTGAAAAAGGAATTTTTGGTGGCCGGGCATGAAGAAGGACATAGCGGTCTATGTGTCCAAGTGTTTGATATGTCAGAAAGTGAAGATCGAGCACCAGAAACCGTCTGGTAAACTTCAACCTCTGGATATTCCACAGTGGAAGTGGGAGAGTATTTCCATGGACTTCGTGGTGGGATTGCCTAAGACTCAGGCTGGTTGTGACTCTATTTGGGTCATAGTGGACAGATTGACCAAGTCTGCCCATTTTCTTCCAGTGAAGGTGAGCTTCACTACAGAGCAGTTGGCCAAACTATATGTCCGTGAGATTGTGAGACTTCACGGGGTGCCCGAGAGTATCATCAGTGATAGGGACCCGAAGTTCACATCTCGGTTCTGGGAGGCGCTGCAGGAGGCTTTTGGTACGCAGTTGAGATTGAGTACCGCCTATCACCCTCAGACTGACGGACAGACTGAGCGGACCATCCAGACATTGGAGGACATGTTGAGAGCTTGCACGTTGGAGCAGGGATCAGCATGGGATAGGTACCTTCCGTTGGTAGAGTTCTCGTACAACAACAGTTTTCATGCTAGTCTGGGCATGGCACCCTACGAGGCGTTGTACGGTAGGAGGTGTCGGACTCCTACCTGCTGGTCTGAGGTTGGAGATAAAGAGCTGTTTGGCTTGGACTGTGTCCAAGATACTACCCTACAGATCCAGATGATCAGGGAAAAGTTGAAGCAGGCGCAGAATCGTCAGAAAAGCTACTATGATGTCAAGCATCGACCACTGGAGTTCAGTGAGGGTGAGCACGTGTTTGTGAAACTTTCACCTGTCACCGGTGTTGGACGGGCACTTGGAGTGAGGAAGTTGAGCCCGCGATTCATTGGGCCCTACCAGATCCTTGGTAGAGTAGGACCAGTTGCCTATCAACTCGCCTTGCCTCCGAACCTAGCCAACATCCACGACGTGTTTCACGTGTCTCAGCTTCGGAAGTACATAGCAGACCCTTCGCACGTGGTGCAGCCGGATGATGTGGAGGTTCGGGAGAACCTAAAGACTCCCGTCGGACCACTCAAGATTCTCGATCGAGGCGAGAAACAGCTTAGAAGCAAGATCATTCCGATGGTCAAGGTGCAGTGGACTGGGCGTAGTCCCGAGGAGTGCACGTGGGAGCGTGAGGATGAGCTTCTCCGACAGTATCCCGACTTTCGAGACAGGTATGTTTCTGATTTTGAGGACAAAATTCTTAAAAAGGTGGGGTGAATGTAAGAACCCGCACCGCTAATTAAGGTAATTAGCGAATTAATTACGATAATTAGGAAATAATTCCATAATTGACTCTAATAGTTAATATTGGGCTTAAATAATTATATTGGTTGAGTAAAAATGCTGAAAGTCGCTTTTCGGAAGAAAAGCGCAGATACCGGTTCTGCTACTCGGTATAAATGCGTACCGGAAAAGTATCCCAGAAAATTATAACGAATGCATGATAATTACTAGAATATTATGTAGGACTTGTAAAACAAGTTTCAAGTCAAAATGACGTAATCTGATGCCAGAACTGATACTGGCTATGGAAAAGCGCGTACCGGAAAGGTGCTCCGAAAAATAAAATAAAAATATGACAAATCTTAGAAAAATGCGTAGGTCGAGATTCCAAAGTTTGGGATCAAGATTTTTTACTTTGCTATTAAGGCTAATACTGCGCGATTAGTGGCTTGTGCCTATAAATACTAAACTTGCACAAAACCCTAGGCCATATTGGCCCCCCCTACGTGAGTGTGTGTGTGCTGCAGCTGAGTGATCACCTTCCTTGTGTTCTCACCCCTTCCTCCATACACAAACCTCCCAAGTAACCATCTTTCTTCATTTTCTTCCCTCCTTGCACCATGGTTGTGTGTGGCTGAGGTCTTTGTGTGTATGGAGAGCTTCACCTCTGTGTTTTGTCACTGTTTGAGGGTTGTGGAAGGGCTGAGTTGGGGTGGTATGTGAGTTGGGAGTTTCTTCTTGGTTGTGAGTGATCCAAGAAGCCACCTTTGAGAAGAAAGGACTCATCTTGGTGTGCATTTTCGTACACCATTGTGTGGCTGTGTTGGAAGTGTCTTGGGAGAGCTCCAAGAGCACACCTTGCTCTGTTTTGAGCTTTGGTAAGTTTCCCTCACCATTGATCTTAAGTTTTGATACTTAAAGTTGATGTCTTGGCCATGTTTAATGAGTAAACAAGAGGGTATGATGTATATGAACCTAAAATGGATTAAAGATGCATGCTTTAACGTGTACATGTGTTAAAAGTTGGATCTTTGGGTTGGATATTCACGAAATGCAGAAACTGCATTCTGTCGTGAGATATCCGGATATTTGTCGAACAGATATCCGGATATCAGTATCCGGATATGGTATCCGGATATTGATATCCGGATATGGGATCTGGGTATCCGGATATGGCATATCCGGATATGTCCAGTGTGATATCCGGATATGACATATCCGGATATTCCCCTTCTGATATCCGGATATCCTGGGTTTGCGCAGACAGTAGCTGTGCTGTATGAACAGTAAGCTATTTGGTGTGTGTGGACCCTAGATTAAGGAAGTTGAACTTCTGTAATTAATGAACCAAGTCAAAATCATGTGATTAAGGGCTTATGGCTTTGATGGAAGCCTTGAGACGTAAAACGTAAAGGAAAGGCGTAGTCTTTAAGCTGTATGTTTGAGGTGCATGAATATTGATGTATTATTGGTCCATATCAGATTGTGATACTGCTGTTTGTGGATTTGTGAGTGGTTGGACTCTTGGCTTGGATAGCTAGCTTGCAAGGTAAGCTTTCGTGTCCTCGGTTTAGCCATTTTGTTGTTCCACCATGTCCCATGGGGATGGGTTTATGCATGCTGTGTTACATGCTTTATTGTTTTGGAAATGCTGTTGAGCTATTTATATGCAATGAGCTTTTATGAGATGCATGTGGTGTCCACCTAGACGGTAATCCTGAGTATGTAGTACATACAAGATGGAGAAGCTGTGGGTGAGGTGCAGGTAGTATCCATGTACTCATGTAGGCATAGACGTCTTCCTACATTTCTCTGGCCAGTAGATTTGATAAGCACACATGGCATGATTAATTGCTGCATCGCATGATTTTGGAACTTAGACTGTAAATACTGTTTTAGAACTTATATTACACATGTAAGTGAGCTTGGGGTGGAGACTCCTTGAGGACCCTTTGTCTTACTGAGATTTCTTGTTAGAGATCTCACCCCACGCTTGGGGACGCTTATTTCAGGTTCAGGTAATGTTGAGGGCTCAGGTGGCAGGAGGCCAGAGCTGAGCTGATATATGATATGCTGACGTGCTGGATTGACTGTTATGTTTTCCGCTTTATTTATGTTATTATGTTGAGACTGTTTGTGGGCATTGTTGCCTTATTTGGTGAGCATGGGGTTTGTCCATGCCACATGGTTTGACTATTGTCTTTCATTTTGTTGTTGTAATTAAAGTATCAGGATTTTGACCCAGGCTATGTGTTGTAGTCCTGTGGCTTTAGATACTCACTTATGATTTATATATGAGGTATTCCTGTTAGTTGTCTTGCAATTTACATACAGGCAGTATTTTATGAAATTGATTAAGTAATCAAGTTGGCTAAGGTTAATGACGTCATAATTGAATTAAAGAAAAAGTTATTCCGCATTTTAATTAAGCGTGGCTTAATACGATAGTGTGTTAACAATCCGGGTTAACACGGGCTGTTACACCTTCCACAAAATCGCCATATAGAATATTACTATAAGCTTTCTCACCCGACTGTTAATTCTCCTGTTGCTCTAAGCACTTCGAGGGGCCATATACCCAAAATTTCTGAGTCTTTCCACCGCCGTAAATATGACGAGTCCACGGAGAACAGACTAGGTAGATTTCATCCGGAAGATGGACGTCTTGTGAAGTTTGGTGTGTGGGACGCCATATACGAAGACTTGGGGCTTTATAAGATACCACCTGCTTGGTGGCCTTCTTCTTTAAGCTACTCAGATTTTTACACTTCAAGCTCTTCAGAAACCTCTGATTCTGATGGTAAGTAGTTTGATTGCCCGTTATTT
>JAVKPL010002102.1:0-17769 GCA_032173675.1 Gastrolobium villosum
TTGAACCTGAAGCGTCGAAGCAACGACGGGTAGATATTATCTTGGGGGAGGACCCTCCTGCTGACGAGGTGGTTCCTATTGAGATTTCCCCCTTCGCCAAGTCCAGCTGCTGTTCCTGTTTCCTAGGGGACCCTCCTCAGTTTGGAGCCAGGGGAGCTATGGAGGTCAGGTGTTTCTGACCGCCTCAGGGCGGCTTTGAAACCCCCTCCTAGTCTCTTTCTAAATTCTGGCCTGACTTCTACTATAAGGGCCATGCTGAAGCGGATGGAGGACGATGCCTTGAAGACGACCTCATTGATCCAAATATTTCAAGACCTCCTCCAGAATCTGGACCAGGCTAATGCGGCCAAGTCGTCCCTTACTGCTAAGGTCACGGAGCTAGAGCAATCTAAGTCCGACCTGGAGGTTAAATTTGGAGAGCTGCAGAAGGAGGCTGATATGGCGAGGGAGAATCTGCGGCTAGCCAACGCTAAGGTCGGTGAGCTGAGCGCCGAGAAAGAAGCCTTTTCCAAGTCTCTAGGGGATAAGGACGTCCAACTTCAGGCACTCCAGACTCAGCTCGATCAAAAGACCGCCGATTTCGAGGAGGCCAGGAACGTGGTAGTTAACGCGGCCGTCCAAGCTTTTGACAACGCCATTGCTCAGGCCCGAGTTCTGAACCCTGGGCTGATCGAAGCTGGAATGGACGTGTCTTACGAAGTGAAGGACAACGTCATTATTCCGGGGTCTCCCGGTTCCGAGGAGGAGGCCGAAGCTGGGACCCCTTAAATTTAATTTTTGTAATATTTTGTAACCGTTGCCGTGTTCGGCTCGGCTTTTATTATTATAAACAAACTTTTGATCCAAGCTTGTCAAATTATACCACATTGGTCTCGTCTTTATTTACCTTTACGGCTTGCGAGTCACTGATGGCCGATCTAAAATTTGTTAATTTCTTTTCAAAGGTTCATTTCTTTAACGATCGTGACATGTCGGAATCATAAATGGAGGCGTTTTAATAACAACTGCTCATTTATTCATAATGCAAATTTGTTTACAAATCCGAGCTTTGCAGCCCGCTTATTTGCTTTAAAATCAAATCTAAGTACTGCCTGAGCTCCATGGCCCGTCTTATTTATGTGGACTAGAGTCTAGCATTTGACCACGTCTTTAAACCTAACTGTAATAGGTTTTCAGCTTGTCAGCGTTCCAAGTTCTTTTTACTGGCTTCTTGGATAAAGTTTCCAGAGTGTAGGCTCCCTTTCCGAGATTATCCTTAACCCTGTAAGGGCCTTCCCAGTTTGCTGCGAGCTTTCCATCTTTGGCATTCTTGTTACCGATGTCGGCTCTTCTCAGAACTAGGTCGCCACTCTGAAATGACCGAGGTCTTACTTTCTTATTAAACCTAGCCGTAACTAGGCGCTTAGCCATCATATTTTTGTATCTGGCGTTCTCTCTGCATTCGTCCAACAGGTCGAGCTCAATCAACAATGCTTCATCATTTTGGCCCTCAGTGCCTTGTAGTCTTTGGGCCCTTCTCCAGGACGGTTCTCCGATCTCAACCGGAATCATTGCTTCACAGCCGTATGTTAGCCTGAAGGGGGTTTCCTCTGTTGCGGATTGAACGCTTGTTCTGTATCCCCATAAAACTAGGTGTAACTGCTGTACCCAGTTTCCTTTGGCCTCGTCAAGCCTTTTCTTGAGTCCGTTGATTATTACCTTGTTGGCAGACTCGGCTTGTCCGTTGGTCTGGGGATGTTCCACTGAGGCGAAACGGTGTTTAATTTTGAAGTCGGCCATGAGCTCTTGGAATTTCTTGTCGATGAATTGAGTTCCGTTGTTGGTTACAATTTCTGCAGGGATTCCAAACCGACTTACCAGATTCCTTTCGAAGAAACGGCGTATCCTGGCCGAGGTGATGGTGGCGAGGGGTTCAGCCTCGATCCATTTGGTGAAGTAATCGACCGCAACTATCAGCCACTTTAGTTGTCCTTCAGCAGCAGCAAAGGGTCCTAAGAGATCCATTCCCCATTTAAAAAATGGCCATGGTACCGTGATGGTCTGCAATTCCTCTGGGGGTGCATGAATTATCAGTGCATGCTTCTGACATTGCTCACATCGTTGAACATGTTCCATGGCGTCGGCCGCCATTGTCGGCCAGTAATATCCTGCTCTTAACGCCTTCTTAGCCAATGCTTTGCCCCCCATGTGATGTCCGTTGATGCCTTCATGGATCTCGGATAACACGTATTCAACCTCATTTTTATCAAGGCATTTCAGCATGGGTGCATAGAAACCCTTTTTGTACAGTTGACCCTCTACTATAGTGAAGCAGGCCGAGTTCCTGACCAGCTTTTTTGCCTCTTTAGTCTCTTCTGGCAGGATTCCTTTTTCAAGGTAAGCCACAATTGGTCTCCTCCAATCTTCGGTGTCGGTGGTTATCATTAGGACGCATGTTGGTTCCAAAATGCTTTGTTGAATAACGGTGCGGTGGTTATCGGATCCTTTCGAGCTTGCCAATTTGGACAGAATGTCGGCCCTACAATTTTCGTTTCGAGGGATGTAATGGATCATTACCTCGTCGAACTCGGCAAACAATTCCTTGACTCTTTGGAGGTACTTCATCATGAGGGGGCCCTTGGCTTGGTATTTTCCCTCAACTTGGGAAGTGACGACTTGGGAATCGCTCATGATTTTGACTCTCTTTGCTCCGTGCTCTCTCACCTGCATAATCCCAACAATAAACGCCTCATACTCAGCTTGGTTGTTTGAGGTTGGAAATGCCAGGTGGAGCGAGTGCTCAATTGATACTCCTTCCGGGCTTTCAATGATCACTCCAGCACCGCTTCCTTTAGAATTTGAGGATCCATCCACATAAACTGTCCAGAGGTCTCCGTCCACCTTCTCCTGTTCGTTGCCCGGGGTGAGCTCCAAGATGAAGTCGGCCAGTGCCTGTGACTTTATTGCCGGCCGAGGTTCGTACGTCAAATCAAACTCGGATAGCTCGACAGCCCAATTAATCATTCTTCCCGCCAGGTCAGGCTTATGTAGTATATGCCTGATGGGCTGGTTTGTCCGCACTATGATCCGGTGGCTTTTGAAGTAAGGTCGGAGCCTTCTTGCCGTCGTCAGTAGAGCAAATGCCACTTTTTCCAGCTTCTGGTATCGGAGTTCCGGTCCTTGCAACGTCCGTCCTACGAAATAGATTGGATGTTGGTGATTATCCGTTTCCCGGACCAAGGCGGCACTGATAGCTTCTTCCCCCACAGACAGGTACAGAACCAACGTTTCTCCAGGTTCTGGTTTTGTTAATACGGGAGGGGTAGCTAAACAAACCTTGATATTGTCGAATGCCTTTTTGCACTCTTCCCCCCAACCGAATTCTGCCTCCTTCTTGAGGAGCTTAAAGAAAGGCAGTGCCTTCTCGGCTGACTTGGGGAGGAATCTAGTCAAGGCAGCAAGGCGGCCTGTAAGTTGCTGGACCTCACTTTTATTTTCTGGCTGCTTCATTTCCAATACCGCCCTGCATTTGTCGGGATTTGCCTCTATTCCTTAGTTTGTAAGCATGAACCCCAGGAATTTTCCTGCTGGTACTCCAAATGCGCATTTGGCTGGGTTCAGCCTGATCTTCCGAGCTCTTAACTGATCGAAAGTTTCTCCGAGGTCAGCGATGTGCGCTGAAGTGCTTATTGACTTGACGATCATATCGTCAATGTAGACCTCCAGATTTCTTCCGATCTGAGTCTGGAAGACTCGGTTCATCATTCTTTGATAGGTGGCCCCAGCATTTTTGAGGCCGAATGGCATAACATTATAACAAAAATTTCCTTTTTCCGAAATGAAAGCCGTCTTCTCGTGGTCATCTGGGTGAAGGGGAATTTGATTATATCCTGAGTATGCATCCATAAATGAAAGCAACTGGAAGCCAGATGAGTTATCAACTAGCTGGTCAATATTGGGCAATGGATATGAATCCTTTGGGCAGACCTTGTTTAGGTCTGTATAGTCGACACAAATTCTCCATTTTCCGCTTGGTTTTTTGACCATTACTACATTCGACAGCCAAGTAGTATACTGTATTTCACGAATAAATCCGGCCTCCAAGAGCTCGTCCACGTGTTCGTTTAGAGCCTGTCGTCTGTCTATCCCAATCTTCCTTTTCTTTTGGGACACCGGCTTTGCTCCCGGATACATTGATAGCCTATGGCAACAAAAGGCTGGATCAATTCCAGGAATCTCAGAGGCCTTCCAAGCAAATACGTCGGAATTAGTCTTTAGGAATGACACGAGTTTATTTTGAAACTCTAGCTCCAGAGACTTTCCGACCTTGGTACAGCCTTGGCCGTCTCCACGGATCTCGACTTCTTGTAATTCGCCCTCAGGTTGTGGTCGAGGTGATTGTAGCTCCTCTCGCATATCGAGCTCAACCAAGTTGACCTCCCTGTCGGTCGTCCTGAAAGCTCGGTCTCTTGATCCTTCCCCCCTTGTCCGGGGAGGGGATGCTGGGTCACCATGATGGGCACGAATTGTCTCATAATAACATTCCCTTGATTCTTTTTGATCTCCAGGAATCGTGATTATTTCGTTGTTTGGCCCTGGCATTTTCATGAGTTGGTGCTTGGTGGATATCATCATGTCCCATTCGTGAATGGTAGGCCGACCAATGATTACGTTATAAGAAGAGGAAGTGTCTACTACCACGAAACGAACTCTTTCCGTACGGAAGGAATCCTTCGTGCCAAGAGTTAGTTTGAGGTCGATATATCCTTTCGGTGGGGATGGTGCTCCATTAAAGCCAAGGAGCTCGGTAACACATGGCTTTAGGTCCTTTTCATCCAAATTCATTCTCTTGAAGGCGTCCCAGAGAATTATATCCGCACAGCTTCCGTGGTCGAGGAAGATTCTCCTGACTCGGCAATTGACTAGCACTCCAGTGACTACCAATCCGTCAGTATGTCCTGGCACGACCCTTGCCAGCTCTGCTCTGGTGAAGTATATCGGAGGGGGTTCAGGTTCGTCGAGCTTTGGCTTAAAAGTTGGCCGGTCTCTAATGGACATGACCTCCTTTAAGTATTTCCTTCGGGCGTTCGCCGAGTCACCTCCGCCACCCAATCCCCCACTGATCACATTGCATTCAAACTCTGCTTCGGGAAAAGTGTCCGCTCTGTCGTCGACTTCCTTGCCCTTGGCGTTGCGGTCTTGTCTCTGGTCTCTTTTGTCTCCCCGCCTCGGACTTCGGCTTCGGCTTTTTTGTCTGGGCATGTTGTTTATCTTACCTTGCGTACGAATTATGTACTGTTTTAACTTCCCTTCTCTGACGTGTTTTTCAATTGCGTCTCGAAGGTCCCAGCAGTCGTCCGTGATATGGCCGTTTTGGTCATGGAACGCGCAATATTTGCTTTTGTCCAATCCGCTCTTTGCTCTGAGGGGGCGAGGTCGGTCGACGTTTCGCATCTCGGTCTGAGCTACCTCTCTCCAGATCCTGGATCTGGGCACGTTTAATGGGGTGTAGTCTTCAAACTTCGTTCTAGGAGAACGATCTTCCGTCTTCTTCTCGCGAGCGTCGTTCCCTTTTTGGACCCCTTATGGTCCCGATCTCTACCGTTCTTCTTATTTGGACTCCTCCTTGACGGGCTCCGCCCATGAGACTCGACGTAAACCTGCTGCATATCCTCCACGTCGATGTATTTGTCAGACCTACGTCGGAATTCTTCGAGGTCATTGACCGGGTTCTTGTAGATCGACCTTGCGAGTGGGGAGTCGCCATTTAATCCCGAGATGATTAGGTGGAGGTGCACGGCTTCAGTGAGACCGCAGACCTTCAGTGCTGCATCTTTGAATCGATCAAGGTATTTTCTTAACGATTCATTATCTTTCTGACGAATTCTTCCTAGCGCGTAAGCCGGCATGGGATGCACCTTGCTAGTTGCGAAGTTGAGGCGGAAAGTCCGCGCTAAGTCTTCAAACGAGTCAATTGAATTTTTGGGTAACCTGGTGATCCAGGTCATTGCCTGTCCTGTTAGGGTTGTTGCGAAAATTCTGGCCTTGATGGGTCCTGTGATCCCATTAAACAGCATTTCAGTTTTGAAAGCCTCCAAGTGGGCTTCTGGATCTTGACTCCCATCATATGGAGGTATTCTGGTGCTTTTGAATCTTGGGGGGATGGCCAGGTTCATTAGTCTTTCCGTGAATGGGCTATCGTTAGCTTCATCATCGTTCAGATAATTTTGGTTGGTGGCATTGTTCTGGCCTCCTACCTCTTGCTGATTGCCAAGGTGTTGAGCCAGGGTTTCCAGGACGTTGACTTCAGCAGCGGACGCGTTATGGGGTTGGGTACCTCCATTGCCCGCATTAGCATTTCCACCAATATATTGGTGCTGGTTTCCTCCGTCCTGAGCTCCATGGCCCGTATTATTTATGTGGACTAGAGTCTAGCATTTGACCACGTCTTTAAACCTAACTGTAATAGGTTTTCAGCTTGTCAGCGTTCCAAGTTCTTTTTACTGGCTTCTTGGATAAAGTTCCCAGAGTGTAGGCTCCCTTTCCGAGATTATCCTTAACCCTGTAAGGGCCTTCCCAGTTTGCTGCGAGCTTTCCATCTTTGGCATTCTTGTTACCGATGTCGGCTCTTCTCAGAACTAGGTCGCCACTCTGAAATGACCGAGGTCTTACTTTCTTATTAAACCTAGCCGTAACTAGGCGCTTAGCCATCATATTTTTGTATCTGGCGTTCTCTCTGCATTCGTCCAACAGGTCGAGCTCAATCAACAATGCTTCATCATTTTGGCCCTCAGTGCCTTGTAGTTTTTGGGCCCTTCTCCAGGACGGTTCTCCGATCTCAACCGGAATCATTGCTTCACAGCCGTATGTTAGCCTGAAGGGGGTTTCCTCTGTTGCGGATTGAACGCTTGTTCTGTATCCCCATAAAACTAGGTGTAACTGCTGTACCCAGTTTCCTTTGGCCTCGTCAAGCCTTTTCTTGAGTCCGTTGATTATTACCTTGTTGGCAGACTCGGCTTGTCCGTTGGTCTGGGGATGTTCCACTGAGGCGAAACAGTGTTTAATTTTGAAGTCGGCCATGAGCTCTTGGAATTTCTTGTCGATGAATTGAGTTCCGTTGTCGGTTACAATTTCTGCAGGGATTCCAAACCGACTTACCAGATTCCTTTCGAAGAAACGGCGTATCCTGGCCGAGGTGATGGTGGCGAGGGGTTCAGCCTCGATCCATTTGGTGAAGTAATCGAGCGCAACTATCAGCCACTTTAGTTGTCCTTCAGCAGCAGCAAAGGGTCCTAAGAGATCCATTCCCCATTTAAAAAATGGCCATGGTGCCGTGATGGTCTGCAATTCCTCTGGGGGTGCATGAATTATCAGTGCCCAGATCCACGTGGTCGTGGGTTCGATTCCCACAGACGGCGCCAATGTCAGGTCCGAGGTAGACCGTATTGCTATACCGGATGGTATGCGCTCAGAGATGATGTATATGCCTGATGTACTAGGCTATACGCCGAGGTCCCAATCACTGCGCACCAGCAATAGGCTTTACAACCAGGGGGTGGTGTGTGCACAATGAGTGGAATATGCTAGGCGATTCAGAGGTGTGTACCTGGGATGTCTGAGCTCTTATTTATAGGGATACCTGGCTCGGTTGCTGAGCTTCTACTGTTGAGATTTCGTCCAACTTAGTCGGCCTCAACTAGTTTGTTTCAGTCAGTTGAGATTCAGCAGTATCTCTTGATGAGATATTCCAGGGCGGCAGTTCAGCGGAGCTTCATCCGTAACAGTCTCAAACCTCCAATTGTGCACTGTGATATAAGTTCCGGACCAATGACGATGACGATGTTGGAAATGGGTTTAAGTTCGGCAACCATGGTTTCCTCTGGAGCCGGCGCATCTGATTGGTCGCCACGCGCTGCCATACCTGATTCCTGACCCATATTATGACTACGGCAAACATTCAGAAGATAGATTTTGGTAGGGTTGGAAGCTAGGGGAAGGAAGAGGAGGAGGAGGAGGAGAGGGAGGAAGAAGGGGGAAAAAATAGGAATAGGAGTAAAAATTAGAAAAAAGAGAACAAGACTTGAACGAGAGAGTGAGCTGGGAAGCTACAAAATTAAAGTGGGAAATTATTTTTGCTATTTAACGCAATACTCATTATTTGTGTCCAGTTTTTAGTTATAACGTTGTAAAAATTTTAAATGAATTTTTGTGAATAATTATTATACATTAATATAGAATAAATAAATAGCTTTAGCATAAAATAAAAATAAAAAACAATAAACAAGACAGGAAAATAAAATTATAATTCTTAATATATAATAAATAAAGTAAGAATAATAGAAATAAATTTAAAAATTTGCATAAAAAGATAGATATAAATATTTAATATTTAATTTGCTTAAAAAAATAACACATTAAAAAATGTTAAAAAAAAGTTAAAGGGCAACGAAATTGATACACTATGTGGCATAATCTCATTGTCGATCAGAATTAATGTACCAATCATAATCAAAAAAATTAAAAAAACAAAAGAAAAAAAGTTATTTAATTAATGTACGAATCACAAATAATACACCAAACACAATTAATGTTTCAATCATCAATGACAATATATCAATTACCAATCACAATTAATGTACCGATCACAATTCATTTTGATTGGTATATTAATTGTAATTGGTAATCAGATCTATGGATATCATGCCCAATCGTATTCTCACTTCATCAAAAAAAAATATTTTTTTTCATTACTTACACTTTCTCTGATAATTTTTTTATTATTCACAAAATCAAAATGACTAGATTAACCTAATATTTAAGAGTTAAAGGTGGATTTCAATTACAAATATCACAAGCAAGATAAGTGGGGTTTTTGACCCTTTTGCCCTTCAATAATTAATTAATAATCATTTTCCCCTTATTCAAAACTATCAACCAATCTGCCCCTATTTAATCGATAAACTTGAAGATTTAATCGATTAAATGGTCAAAACTGGAAAATTTTGTTGACTTAAAGATTTAATCGATTAAATCTTCAACTTAATCGATTAAATCTCCTTCTTAATTGATTTAATCAATCAAAATTTATATTTGACCGATTAAATATCCCAAATGAGCGTGAAAACATTGATTGAATGAGACAAACACGGTATTGGAGGTTATTTGAATTTCATGTCATATGAGTTAATTGCAATTTGGATTTAATAGTTTATTTTGATTTCTATTTGAATTTATATTTTTGCGTGTGTATTTTTATTTATTTTTTAATATAATTCTTATTTTATTTTTAATTTAGATTAATCATCGTAATGTTATTTTAAAGATAAAACGTAATTAATACAAATTAAGAAAGTATTTTGAAAATACTAACTAACGTGCAAATGCACATTGTTTGCGCCTTTAGTCTCAAAATTAAGATTTATTTTATTTCTGTACCACAAAAAAAAAGATTTATTTTATTTTTTCAATAACGAAGGCTTATAAATAGGTCGCTGTTTAGTAGCCAAGCATACAACTATTACCACATAGAATCAAAAGAGAAGAGAAGAAAAGAAAGTAGCCATTAGCGATGGAAAAAAGAAATTCAAATCTGGGGGAGAGAAAGATGAGGGAACCGTGTGATCTTGTAGTTTTTCGTGACTTTCTTGGTAACGAAAAACAACTACTAGAATTGGGAGATTACTCCGTTCTCAAAGAAGGTTCATCATCATCATCAAAGAAACTCAAAGGTGAAATCTTTGAGGAGGCTGAATTTCCATCGGCAATTAAAGAGAAGATTCAAGAGATGGGGAGGATTCGAAAAGGAAAAGGAAAGAGAAAGAGAGAGACCACTGCTTATGATGTTTCGTCGAGTCGTCATGCGACAACAACGTTAACAAGATCGAAGGAGGATGAAGTTGCTGAAATCCTCGTTGAACTTTCAACTCTGATGTTGGAGTTCGAAAGTTTCTCTGTGACCCCATTAATGTGGGGACGAAAGAAGAAAAGATCTCCCATTCCCATTACTCGTCGTCGTCTTCACCAACACCAACACCAAGGTGAAATTGTTGACAATGTTGAATTGCCATCGGCAATTAAAAAGAAGATTCAAGAGATGGGAGGTTCTGAAGTGAAGTTGGTGATTCAGAAATCACTCTTCAAGACTGATATGTCACCAAAACATGGGCGTTTCTCAATCCCAGTTCAGAAAATGGAAAAGGAAGCAAAGAATTTTGTAACGGAAAGAGAGGAGTCACACATGGCAGAACGTCAAAAAGTACAAAATCATCAAAGGCTTGCTAGATTGCCAGTGTTTGTAATGGATCCCAGTCTTAAATATTACAACATGCATTTGAAGAAATGGAAAATGGAGAAAGCTGTGGTTTACAACATCACCAACGGATGGATGGATCTTGTGCGCAGTAACAATCTCAGAGTCAACGATACTGTGCAGTTGTGGTCTTTTAGACTCAACGACCAGTTGCGTTTTGCTTTTGTCAAGCTTTGAGAAACCTATGTTTGTTGTGTGTTCTGCCTTATAATTCTTTTTTTCTATTTCTGTACTTTCTTTTTCTGTAATTTCCTTTTTTTTGTTTTTTTTCTATCCTTCTAAAGTAATCGATACTGTTTCTTGGCACACAAATATATTCGGCTTTCTTTTCAATTCTAAATCCTAATCCCTCTTCTTTAACTTGCAAATCGTAATTGACGATGGCAAACGAACAATGGCGGGAAAACGAACCGGTGGTGGGAAACTGTAAAAAGGGATCCCTAACCCTCCAATTTGCCATTGTTCTGTTCCAATGGGGCAAACCGAATCTCTCGTCTCTGATTAAGTGGTATCTCACTCTCCCTCTTAAATATTAAGTGGTATCTTCTTAATATTAATAAATATTTTTCATTTTACGGGTGCAAACCGAAACCCTAACGCTTTGCATAATTTGTTCCTGAAAAACCACTATTCGAGTTTCAATGAATTGGGGGTAGGAAAGGTGAAGAATAAGAAGAAAATGAAAATGAAAAATAGTTGGTCTATTAACTTTTATCTCTAAAGAATTTTGAAATGGGATGGGAAAATGATGCATTCCTCATATGAATCAAAGATAACTGAGGGTCAGCTGTATTTTTTTGGTGGATGTTTGATTTTCCAGTAGTACATTTGACGTAAATTTAGAGAATATGGTTAAAAGTGCAGTTGTAAAGATCAAGTCTATAACATATTTAATAGGATGCTTATCAATAATTGTAATTTTCAAATATAACCATATTTATTCCTCTGACGATTTACACTCACATAACAATGCTTACTTAGAACGGTTGTTTTGCATAGTAAAACATCTTAATCATGAGAAAAGATATAGTGGACCGGGTGTAATAGCCCGTTGTAGACCGGTATTGTTAACATTAATTATGATATTAAGCGCAGTTACAATCACAACAATTCATTTATAAAAATGAGAATAAACTTTTTCCGATTATTACGCGAATAGTAAAAGTATGAAAGCGTAATAATTAAGAACTGTGATCGTAACTGAAACACTAGCGGAAGACTTATTTAAACTATTTATACACTTAATTTTATTATATACAAGACACTAAGGGGTTCCCATAAACCCACTTAGCCAATTCCTCACGGTTTACGTTTTTACCAACTTAACCAGATTTGCTAATTTTTTTTCTACGAACACAAAACAAAAATCCAAACTTAGACTCCAGGTTATCTTTTTTCCTTATCCAATTAAATTTCTAACAAGCTATCACACACTCGATTCCGAGCTCGTGAGCTTCGGTTATCGCCGTTTGAAGTTGGACAAACAACACTGCCCACCAACTCCAAAACAGCCCAAAACCTCCAATCTTCACGGAATATTCTGCACCTAACCATCAAGCCACTGTCTCTCAAACTTTTACACCATAAACTAGACAACTCAAACTTCGATTTGATACATCGTATGCTTGATTTGACCAAGTAACGAAGCGGGAATTAATTTGCCTAAACTGCCCCAGATCTGCCCACTGAAACAGGCCAGAACAGGGCAGATCATGGCTTCAGCCACCATGGTCTTCGCACACTACCAATGATCCTATGGAGAGAGATACGCTCTCCCAAAGTTCACCCAAAAACTGCCAATTCTATAGAAAATTCGCCAGAGTTTCCTTTGTATTTCCTAAAATTCCCAAATTTGCATAAGCTATTTAACACTACTAATACACCTGAAATCCAGCAAAGTCCAATGGGTGGCACACACAAGGACCAACAACGCCTTGGGGCACTTACAACCCAATCCAACATACACTTAAAACATAAGCAGTTTACTTTCAAATCCTTTATAGTTTCAATCACTAACTTTCAATTTCATGCATAAATCATCATACGTATAATCATAAACCTAAAATAGGCCTAAAGCCCTTCCATCATAATACATACATCCATGGTACATTTACAATACTGGATTACAATTACATTTACAACTTTAACTTTAAATTACAATATTTACATATTACAACTTCACTTGCCAAATAAACTCATAAACTAATATGACATGATAGCTAAACTTAGCCAAAATAACATGAACATAATGCTAATGGACTCCTCCTACATACATATACATGTTCATGCTCTAAGTCTAGCCTAGGCCAAGTGGCCACCAAAAAGCAAACTATGCATCACCGCTCCACTCATCATCATGCGGGCTTCTTGCCCGCTGCTCCGTGTCCACTGGTACATCCTGAAATAAATGCCCCGAGACGGGGTGAGATATACGGATATATCTCAGTAACCAAGAGGTTCTGGAGAAAACTCCTCCCAATGGTTCACTTCGATGTATATCAATAGCATAAAAACAACACTACTGTTATAAAACGGGATAAAGCAAGGGATTTAGAGAAAGGGGGAAAATATCAGAAACAACTACGACATGCGGGATGGTAGCTACCAATACCACGCCATGTCCTCGGCTATACGCCTATGGGTACTACCCCTGGCGTGTTCATAGAACAACCTACCATGGTACTCCTTCCAACCATATACACCCGAGACTACCTAGTGTGCTCCTATCCGGATGACACACCACGACCCTCGGTCAACTGGAACTCCCTCTCGGAGACCTATCCAGTGGCAGTCCGGAAAACTTGCCCGAAGGCTAAAAATATCTACTGGCCAGAGATCTGGTACATAAGTACCCACTGTGATAATGCACATGCATGCTCATGCTGTTCTACACTACTCATACACACTTTCTACCGTTGCCATCAACTAGCAAGGTGGAACACAAAAGGGGAACAAGCCCCAGTACCAAGAGGTTACCTTTCTTTTTCCTTCCACTGAGCTCCGCAGAACTCCACTTACAGCTTGATTCACACGGAACGCCTACGCAGAGGACAATTCCACACACTTAGAACTTTAAACCACTCATGAATTTCAACATAACATGTGTAAATCACATCACTTACCTCAATCCACTTGGTCCAGGACCAAGGGCAATCCACTGTTTCACTGTTCTGAGTTTATATCCACGTAAGGCAACCTATACAACCATGCATAGCCGTCAGTTTCAGTCAAAATACGTCAAAACGCGAAAACGTCAGATTTCATCTCCCCTCCTTATAGGGTTCGGCCAAAACAGTGTTATATTGGGTTTTATTTTTCTAAATTTTCTTTCTCATTCTATTACACTTACTTAGGTTACCCAAAGGCTAGTTCAATCGTCGTTTTTCTGTTTTACGCAACGTTTTGCGAAATATTACACTTTAGGCACATTTTGCCACTTTCAACACTTATTATTTTTACATCGATCCCTCCACATGCCAATCACCACACAACCCATCTAATGACTTTTTCATCACAAAACACATCAACAAAATTTTCCGAAACACCGTTTTCTCACTTATACATAAATGGTCGAATTCTTTGTTAGCCAAACCAAGGATTTCCACTCAATTCCTATGGTCCACAACTCACATAATCACTTCATATCATCATATAATCACACTACAATTCACTATACCACACATTAACACAAAACTCAAAAATCCATTTCATGCACTAAATTTTTCTAAGTTAAATTTCACTTTTTTCGCTTAGAATTTTCATTGCATTTCTAGCATTAATACATCATTCTAAGACATTATCATCTAATAGACATTTTCCATTTGAGCTCTCTGGCACCACATATCACAAAATCCCTCTTTAGGGTCAATAATCAAAACTCAAAATTCAACCAATGAGCATTTGAAAGCATCATGATCCCACTATTTCCCTTGCAAGTCGCGGCCTTAATGGCTATGGATCTCCTCACACACTCGATTTCAAGACTAACCAAGGCTACCAATGGGTTTAGGAGGTGTTTTCCATCAAGATTTAACACAAACTTTGTTGAATTTGGTTGATTATAGCTTGGTTTAGGGAGAGGGGAAATTTGCGCAAATTTGAAGGTGAAGGGGCTGTTTGCGTGGGTGAGAGAGAGAGAGGAGGTGAGGTAGGAGGAAGTGAACAGTGGTTTTAGGTGTTTTTATTTGACTTTAAGTGGGGCCGGGTCCCACGCGATTTAAAACTCACCCGAATTTCCCTCTCATCATCACTAAAATCCACAATTTAAAACCTATTTAGAAATTCTAATTTTTTTTATCGTAACAAAACTCCTTTAATTTTACTCCCTCGGATAAATTTGGAGCTTTCCGGTTGTTCGGAGAAACACTGCTTTAAGCTACAACGCGCTCCGTTGACACGATTCCACAATTTGACTTAAATACCTCAAATATTATCAGAAATCATATTTCCTATTTCTATGGACCATTTAAAATCAATATTTGAAACCTAGAGCTCAAAATTCCACTGGCACGTTTTACGGTGCAATCTGACTGCGGTATTTTTACCCGCGAAAAATACTATTCATTGATTTTTTCTGAAACTTGCCTATCCACTCACTTTTGCGTTCTGAATCCATTTCCAGGCTTATTTTTACCATCTGAGACCTTCTGCTCAATTTTTATCTTCCTAGGGTTGCGTGTTGGCTAATTACCATTTTGCCCTTTCTTTGTATTTTGGACTAATCTTTGGGATTTTCACTAATCCATCACTTAATTACTCACTTAACACTTTAATTATTTAATTTAGAATTGTGAGATGTTATAATCACCCCACCTTTTAGAATTTTGTCCGCAAAATTAATCCATACCTGTCCACTAACTCAGGATATAGCCGGAGAATCTCCTCCTCCCGATCCCAAGTAGCTTCCTCAGGTGTACGTCCTTCCCACTGAATCTTTAACATCGGTATCACTTTGCTTCTGAGCTTCTTTTCAATGCGGTCAAGGACCTCAATAGGACCTATAGGCATCTTTAAGTTCTCTCTAATTTCAATCTCGTCCGGTAAAATCACATGTGATTCATCCGGAATATAACGCCGCAGCTGTGATACGTGGAAAACATCGTGCAGATTTGACAACTGTGGGGGCAAGGCAAGCTGATAGGCCACTGGCCCAACTCTTTTCATTACTTGATACGGCCCAATAAAATGGGGACTCAACTTCCTCACGCCCAGTGCACGCCCAACACCAGTAACTGGGGATAACCGTACAAATACATGATCACCTTTTTGTCAAATTCCAGCAGTCTGTGTCTATTATCATATAAACTTTTCTGCCGATTCTGTGCCTGTTTAAGTTTTTCTCTGATCATTTCTATCTGTGCTGTAGTTTCTTGCACAAAATCCGGCCCAAATCTCTCTTTGTCACCAACCTCTGTCCAACAAGTAGGAGTGCGACATCTCCGCCCATACAATGCCTCATATGGTGCCATACCCAAACTGGAGTGAAAACTATTATTATATGAAAATTCCACCAGTGATAAATATCTATCCCAAGCAGTACCCTGCTCAAGTGAGCAAGCTCTCAACATATCCTCTAATGTTTGTATGGTCCTCTCAGTCTGACCATCAGTCTGCAGGTGATACGCAGTGCTCAGCCGAAGCTGAGTGCCAAAAGCCTGCTGTAAGGCTCCCCAAAAACGAGAAGTAAATTTCGGATCCCGGTCACTAACAATGCTAACCGGTACTCCGTGGAGTCTTACAATCTCTTTCACATATAACTTTGCTAATTTCTCCGTAGAGAAGTCCACTCGTACTAGCAGAAAATGTGCAGACTTCGTAAGTCTGTCCACCATTACCCAAATTGAACCGTGACCGGCCTGAGTCTGAGGCAAACCAAGAACAAAATCCATCGAGATGCTCTCCCACTTCCACTCTGGTATATCCAACGGCTGAAGTAACCCTGCAGGTTTCTGATGTTCTATCTTAACTTTCTGACAAATCAAACACCTTGATACATACTCAGCTACATCCTTTTTCATCCCAGGCCACCAGAACTTAGTTTTCAAGTCTTGATACATTTTTGTGGCACCCGAGTGTACAACATATTGACCCTTATGGGCCTCAGTCATTACTTCCTAGGTTAATTCTTTAGGCACAACTATCCTGCCCTGGTACGTTAACAATCATTGTTCATTTAATCCTATACCATTCTGTCCTTTCAGATACTTGCTACTATCATTTAGAATCTGTTTCTCTCTAATCCTCTCATGTAATTCATTCTCAACTTGTAAACCTCTGAATTCTTCCACACTTCCTATAAAAACATCCACGAACTTCAAGTCACGGAATTGTTCTATTAAATCATAATCCCACAACATTAACTGGGACACACTTACAGACTTTCTACTCAATGCATCTGCTACCACATTAGCTTTACCCGGATGGTATTTCAACTCAAAGTCATAATCCTTTAAAAATTCAACCTATCTCCGTTGTCTCATGTTTAATTCTTTCTGATCAAATAAATATTTTAGGCTCTTGTGATCACTGAATACAGCAAATTTCATCCCATACAGAAAATGCCTCCAGATTTTTAAGGCAAACACTATTGCAGCAAGCTCCAAATCGTGCGTCGGATAATTCTCTTCATGCGGCTTTAACTGTCTTTTAAGTTTCCACACAAACGGAGTATCTTTTCGTGTTAATCGGGTAAATGGTAGCACCATTGTGGAAGACCCCTCAATAAATCGTCGATAATACCCAGCGAGACCCAGAAAGCTTCGAATCTCTGTAACAGTTTTCGGTCGTTCCCAGTCCATAACAGCCTCAATCTTAATCGGATCCACAACAACTCCTCTTTCAGAAATAACATGACCTAGATATTGCACCTCAGATGACCAAAATTCATACTTTGATGACTTCGCATACAACTTTTTATCCTTTATAACTGCAACAAGCCCCTTAAATGCCGCAACGCCTTTTTTAGAAATCAAAGATATCATCGATGAAATACAATAACGAACTGATTGAATACGGCTTGCAAAAAGACGATTGATATAGCGGCCATCAAACACCGGGCATTAATAAGCCCAAAAGGAATAACCTGATACTCGTAGTGTCCATATTGTAGAACGAAATGCCGTCTTAGGCACATCCTCCGGTTTAATCCGAATTTGATGGTATCCGGACCGGAGATATCAATCTTTGAAATAACATGATCCCTCAACTGATCCAATAAATCATCAATACGAGACAATGGGTACCTGTTCTTGACCGTCACTTTATTTAATTTCCGATAGTCGGTACACAATCTCATGGTTCCATCCTTCTTTTTCACAAATATTACCGGTGCTCCCCACGGAGACACACTAGGTCTGATGAAATCCTTTGCAGACAACTCCTCTAGGATGTTTCTTCAACTCTGCCAACTCTAATGGCGACATCCGGTATAGAGCCAAAGAAATAGGGGAGTACTTAAAATGGAACCAAGTAACACAACACAC
>JAVKPL010002103.1:0-17966 GCA_032173675.1 Gastrolobium villosum
TGGGCCTGGAAGTATACCCGAAGTCGGCGGGCTGAAGTGAGGAGTGCAAAAGCTATCTTTTCCAACAGCTGGTATCGCAGTTCGGCTCCCTGTAAAAGCCGGCTTACAAAGTAGATCGGTTGTTGGCCTTCGTCGTCTTCTCGTACCAGGACCGAGCTGACAGCTAGTTCCCCAACTGATAAGTAGAGGATTAAAGTTTCTTGCTCTTTGGGTTTAGCCAATATGGGGGGAGAAGATAACCTCTTCTTAATTTCCTGGAAAGTAACTTCACAATCTGCATTCCACCCGTACTGCACCTCCTTTCGTAGTAGTTTAAAGAATGGAAGGGCTGTCTCCGCTGACCGAGGTAAGAAGCGGGTAAGGGAAGCCAGCCTTCCAGTCAACTGCTGTATTTCTTTCTTATTTTTCGGGGCAGTCATCTGCAATACGGCTCCACACTTATCCGGGTTGGCTTCTATACCCCGGTGTGTTAACATGAAGCCTAGAAATTTTCCTGCAAAAACTCCAAAGGCACATTTTGCTGGATTCAGACGGATGCGGTGCTGTCGTAATTTACCAAATGTTTGTTCCAAGTCCTGAATATGTGTTGCCATGCCGGCTGATTTGACGATCATGTCATCAATGTACACCTCCACGTTTTTACCCAGCTGATCCGAGAAAACCTGATTCATCATCCTTTGATACGTGGCTCCCGAGTTTTTCAGCCCGAATGACATGACGTTATAGCAGTAATTTGCTTTCTCTGCAATAAATGAAGTTTTCTCCTGGTCACCAGGATGTAATGGGATTTGGTTGTACCCAGAGTAAGCGTCCATAAAGGACAGCATCTGGAACCCAGACGAGCTGTCGACCAGTTGATCAATATTCGGCATTGGGTATGCATCCTTGGGACATACCTTATTCAGGTCTGTGTAGTCCGTGCACACTCGTCATTTCCCGCTTGGCTTCTTAACCATAACCACATTAGATAACCTAGTCGTATATTGTATTTCTCGAATGAACCCTGCTTCCAGCAATTCTTTCACATGATCTTCTAAGACTTGACGTCGTTCTGAGCTGAGATTCCTCTTCTTCTGGGCTACCGGCTTTGATCCCGGGTATACAGAAAGCTTATGGCAGCAGAAGCTCGGGTCAACCCCAGGGATGTCAGATGACCTCCAAGCGAAGACATCGTGGTTACGACCAAGGCACGCAACCAGGCTACGTTTATCGTCTGGTTCCAAGTCTTTGCCAATTTTAGTGGCCTGTCCTGGTTCTCCAATATTTATTTCCTCCAGTTCACCTTCCGGCTCTGGTCGTGGCATCTGTTCCTCATCTCGCATATCGAAGTCGACCATGTGAACCGACCTGTGTGGTGGGGGGTTGTTGCCGGGCTGCCTGATTCCGGTAGAAGTACTAGGATCCCTTGTCACCATACGGACAGATCTGAAATAGCAGTCCCGAGATTCTTTCTGGTCTCCAGCTATAGTGAGCACCGTACCTTGTTTGGAGATTATTTTGAGCTTTTGGTGCTTGGTTGAGATCAACATATCCCAATCGTGGATGGTCGGCCTCCCCAGAATCATATTGTATTCAGAAGGGAAGTCGGCCACGATGAACCTCACTCTTTCGGACCTGTATGCCTCCTTGGTGCCTAATGTCAATCGAAAATCAATGTACACTTTGGGTATGGTGTCTTGCCCATTAAACGCAATTAAAGCCGTGTTACAAGGCCTGAGATCTTCCTCGTCCAGGTTCATCTTTTTGAAGGCCTGCCATAGAATGACGTCAGCACAACTCCCATTATCCAAGAAGATTTTCTTGACCCTGCAATTCACCAATGTCCCAGTGATGACCAACCTGTCTATATGGCCTGGTATCACGTCGTCCAGTTCCTTCCTTGTGAAATATAGTAACGGTGGTTCTGGCTCTTCTTCTTTGAACTTAGGACGTTCTCTGATGGAGAGCACCTCCCTGAGGTACTTTCGCCGGGCATTCATAGTGTCTCTGCCACCACCAAACGCGCCACTGATAACATTGCATTCGAATTCCGGTTCCTGGAATTCTTCATCATCGCGAGCCTGCTTATTGCCGCGATTCTCATCTTTAAATTTCTTATCATTAGACTGGTTGACAAACTTGCCTCCTCTTCTCTTCCGATTTCTCCATCCCTGAGTGCGGATGAGGTATTGACGCAATTTTCCTTCTCGGATGTATTTTTCAATGGCATCACGAAGGTCCCAACATTCATCCGTGGAGTGTCCTGGGCCGTCGTGGAATGCACAGTACCGGGATTGGTCAAGGCCGGCTGGATGTTGTAATGGCCGGGGTTTCTCCACCGTTTTCATTTCTGTGGAAGCTACCTCGCGCCAAATCTGCGACCGAGGAGCATTCAGTGGGGCATATTTCTCATACCGCCCTCGAGTTGGGAACCGCTCTTCTGGCTTTTTCCCGCGCAAATCTCCCGGCTTTCTGGGCCCTTGCTTATCTGCTTGACCCGGATGATGTTTCTGGTCAACATTCTCCAGTTCCATCTGTTCGAGTTCTAAGTATTTTTTAGAACGCGTGTTGAATTCGACTAAGGTCCGGGGTGGGTCCTTGTAAATCGATTTGGCCAGTCTAGAGGTGCCATGAAGCCCGGCGATCACCAGATGTAAATGAACATTTTCTGATAATCCAGGCACTTGGAGGGCGGCAAGTTTGAACCGATCTAGGTACCTTTGCAGGGTTTCGCCGGATTGCTGTTTAATTTTGCCTAAGGCAAACTCTGATTTTGGCTGCTTTTTGTTGGTGGCAAAGTTCAACAAGAATCGTCCACCGAACTCTTCGAAAGATCGAATGGACCCCGCTGGTAAGGATGAAAACCATGTTTGTGCCGCCCCGGTTAGTGTTGTTGCAAAGAGTCTAGTAATCAGAGGCTCTTCGATGCCTTTGATATACATAGCTGTGACAAACGCATCCAGATGTACCTGCGGATCTTGGGTGCCATCATATTTGACCAGCTCGGATAGGTTTAAATTGTCTGGATAGGGAGCCTCCACTATTTCGTTTGGGAAGGGGCTGTCATTGTACAACCCCCTGTTGTATTTCCTCCTGTACACTCCGGCAACGTTGTCCGGGCTGCGTTGCAGAGGTCGGTGTATTGCAGCCGCGTTGCCATCTGCTAGCATATCCTGTGCGCCCAAATGCCTAGGCATCCGAGGCATCTGGTTAGGATCCAGGTTTCCTTACCCCCCTTGCCGTGGTCCTTGCAAGCCGGATCTCGGTGCCCCAATTGCTGAATTTGGATTTACGGGGATTCCGGTAGGGGCAGGCTCCGCCGGTCGCCGATCCTCTACGCGAGGGCTCGAATGGCGTAGATCTGTAACTACGCGATTAACAACTCTGACCGGATCTGGGTTAGTCATCTGCCGGATCCGGGCCTCTAGCTCGCGGATCTGCATCGCATCCGCTTGTCTCTGCAGTTCGCTCCGGCGTTCCCACTCCTCAATCCGGCGTAGGAGGGCATCCATGGCCAGATTCGGGCCTTGTCGGCCAAGTTCATCGATGGGCTGCAACCCCTGCATATAAGGTGCGTCAGGGTTGCAGGCCGGAGTGGATGCTGAGTCAGAGTGCACCTCACTGATGTGCACGGCATCTGGATCTGGGATCGGTGGTGGGGGCTGATCATGATCTGCTGCTTCCCGATCCTCCTCCTGATTGGACGTCAAAGGCTGACGGAAGCCACTTCTTGTGGTTCTCACCATCGCTCCTTTTGGTAATTTTAGGGTTCGTGGGTTCGATCCCCACAGACGGCGCCAATGTTCTGCCTATGGCAGATGTGTCCAACGTAGGTTGGATGATTGATCTCGGATTCAGATGTTCCTCTCTAGATAGCTATAGATTAGGTATCTGGGAGGAACGTGGATCACTGACACTGACCTAGGCGTCTGCCTCCAAGGTGTGTGTGTGTGATATCCAATGACTAGGGTTAGAAAATGTGTACCTGATTACTCCACCTACCTGCCTTATATAGCCCGGCTCTAGGGTTTGCTTGGGTTGGGCCGAGATGTACAGTGGGCTTGAGTCCAGCCCATAACAGGTTTTAATTCAAAACCGGTTTTAAATCAAAACCGATTATGAACCATAAACCGGTTATCAAGTTCAAAATCAATTTTTTAACAAATTTAAAATCAGTTTTTGATGGATTGTGCTATTTTTATAAGTAGTCGTTTGTTTCTCCCTTTTCTAGGTAGTTGACCAACTATTTCTTGCAAGAATCTTCATTATTTTGGAACTCTCCGAATGAAATGATTCTTATAGAAATTGTTTCATGTTGTTTTGAGAGTGATTGATAGAAGAACATTTGAATTATTTTAAAATTATAAAAAAAAAATTGCTCTTCGTTCTCTCAAGATTTATGTTACTAAGAGTTTCATTTAAACTGATGGAAGAAGGTATGGGTAGGGATGTTCAAAATGTCCAAAAGAACTAAGCCATTCCATAACCAAATTGCTCTACATTTTAAAAATCGGTTATTTTGAAAAATCAATTTCATATGAAACTATATTTTATTTTTATAATTTGGTTATTTACCAAACCATAAAAATAATTGGTTAACCATAGCCAAAATGCTTTATAATTAAAGAACAAATAAGTACCTACCAAAAAAAAAGAACAAATAAGTAAATCCATTGTGAGTTGTTCTCTTAATGGCGCTCTCAGAGACGTTAAGCCAATTGATTAATTTCGTTGCCCTTTTCGTTTGATTTTGTAACCTCGTATTTGTCATTTCAAAGTCTTTGCCTTGTCAAGTTATAAGTTTGCCAGAAGCCTATATGTGATTTTATTTTTTTTAGGAAAAAAGTTGTTACGTTAGAAGTGCTTTCTTTTTTTGTAGGTCACAGGGGATAGAACACACAATCACACACTCACACACATCCTATTACACACACCCACACCACTAGGCTAGCCTTAATGGATAAAGAAGTGTTTTCTTAGGATGCGACTTTTCGATTTATATGTAATTTTTTTTTAAATAAATATTTTCTACTTGAGATGCTTAACTTCTTTTTGCTAATTTATTGTTTGGAAGTTTGAGTCAATTGATTAATATAATAGGCATGATAAAAGATCATACTTATTTGTTATTTAAATGTAGAGCAGTTTGGTTATGGAAAATCATGTATAACCAATTATTTTTATGGTTTGATAAATAATCAATTTATAAAATAAAATGCAGTTTCATATTAAACCAATTTTTTTTAAAAAAACCGATTTTTAAAATGTGAAACAGTATGGTTATGGATCGGTTTGGTTTGTTTGGACATTTTGAACACCCCTAATTCTTCCCCACCCGAAACTCTACTGAGCTTCTCAATTTCGTAACAAAGATCATATGGTAATTTATGATGTCATAGGATAAAGTGGCAAGAGAACAAAATTGATTTATGTAGCATTACCCACTTGAGAAAGAAACTAGTTTTGCTATCCCTCCCAATCCCCTTTTGACTTTCTGGACAATGAAGCTAAAAAGTTTCCTGTTTGGATCTGTTATAGAAGGTAGACCCAAATCCTCGTGCTTCAATGTTTTTCGCATTCAATATGCTAGCAATAGAAGATCTCAGTCCATGAGAAGTATTTTAAAATGAAGAGTAAACTAAATAAAAAAAGAGAGAGTAAACTTGCATTTCATAACTCAAAATCTTACATTTAGTTTTTAATCTTAATTAATATATGATTCATTACTTAAATTATTTGAACATAGATAAAATAATGTTAAGTGTAAATAATTTAAAGATTGAATTATACATTAATTCTAGTCAGTGATAGGTAAAGAGCGCAATTTAGGAGAACTGAAACAAAGTGATATTATCTGAATCAATGTTATAAAACCCAGCGGGCCCACCCCAAAACAAGTAAATTGGTTTGATTTTTATATTGGAACGGCTATGTAATAAAATCGGTGCGACCCGGTTATCTCTTGTAAAAATTGATAACTCAGTTGGTTCAAATGGTGACCCCAGATTTATAACAAAAAAAAAATAGTTTGTTCTTATCCGTTGATATCTTCTTCTTTTTTTCACCCTTACACATAAATAGTTTATTTTCTTTTGAAATATTTGAGTAATCTGTTACTTATTGAGTTACATAGGTTATGTACCTATAACACTAATTATTATGTAGATTATGCAATATGCAGCAAATTTTGATTTGATTTATAGACTTAGCGATGTCGTCTATTAAACCCGAGCACCAATATCACGAGTATTATATGTTTGATTGATCTTTTGTTGGATAATAATATGTAATTTATTATTTTTATATTAAAATATTTGGAATTGATTTTTTTTTACAGATATTTATAGTTTGTTTAATATAAATTAGAGATTAACATATACTTATTGGATCATGCAGTTGAACCAGTGACCCACTAATTGAATCAATAGTCTTGTATTTCAACCGAATCAATAACCAAGCCGAATTTAATAACATTATTCTCATTAGTTCAAAGTAAATAAAAAAATAGGAACAGAGAACACACAAGTTTTTTATATAAAAAACCTTTTCAGTATAAGAATTCAGGAGCAAAAACCATGTGGCCAAATATCCAACAAAATGTCTACTATAAAAATAGAATTAGAGAATAGGATAGCAGTCAAATATCTCATCCACCAAAATAATGGATTACATGTTATCAAAAAAATAAAATAATGGATTACAATAATTATTCCCTATTAAACGGTAGTAATTTAGTTGGTAGTAAGGAAATTGAGTAAGTGAAAAAAAAAAAAAAATCTCGATTCGATTTTCATATGTTACATTTGAAAGAATTTAAATATGTTCATCAACTCACCTTATACTCTGGATTAGTCTTATAGCCGCTTTAAAGAATAAAAACTTATGGAGATACAAAAAATGTCAATTCGCCTCAAAAAATAATTAGAATTGGCTTAACTTAAAAAAAAAAAACAATAATTTCTCTGTATGTATTTTAGAGGTTCTCACTTCCGTAAATGCCTCACACATCAAACCAATTTTTTTCACCAATTTACTCTTTTGAACCACACGTCCTGCTGCTAATATTTGGTTTTATAAGAATTATGTTGTAGAAAAAGTGATTGTATAATGTTATAGAGATTCGTTTTGCGTGCATTAGTTTTTTTTTTTTTTTTTGCTTTAGAAAGTGTGGGCCCACAAAATGTTGTGTGTGTAGGAAAGTTATTGATGTCATGTGACATGATAGATATAAATCCCATTTCAAAAAGTCTAAAGTTGTTAGAGAGGGTGTACTTGATCACGATTTAAAAGAATTTGTTGAGATAAAAAAATATATAGATTTTAAAAGACTATCTAGAATTGAAGCAACTTAAAAAAAAAAAAAAAATCTTTTTTGTTATGATTAAGATTTCATAAGATTGGATTTTAAAGAATTTTAATAAAATTTATAAGATTTTAAAAATTAGGGAAGGATATTGTAACAGCCAAGTTATGTTACTACCAATCAATCTCTCTGTTAGATCGATATGTTGATCCAACGGTTATATTTATTTCCATCTTTGTATGGTTATGATTTCCCATATGTAAAGTGAAAGCATTAAATATGGGAAATCATAACCATACAAAGGTGGAAATAAACATAAAATATTAAATTTGGAAAATCATGACCATACAAAGATGGAAACAAATATAACTGTTGGATCAATATAATCGATCTAACGGTGAGATTAATTGGAAGTAACTTTGTAATATCACAACTTGCTTGTTACAATATCATTCCCCTACATTGAAACCTTAAATTGTTTTTGTGGCTTTTGAAAAACAAGTTTTTAATGATCTATTGACACAAAAATTATTTGAAATCATTTCCTACCGCGAAGAAATTCCTTTCATGAATATATTGTTATGAAATATAAGGTCCATTTTATGAAAGTCTCGAGGGGTTTTTGTTCACATGTAGTTTTTTCACTGTTTTATGTTATTTTTAATACAAAAATCACATATTTTTGTTCCAAAAAAAATTGCGACCAATGGCTTGAAAAATTATTTTTAAACTTCCAAAAACTCTCAAAAATTTGCTGCTTTTGAGATGTATTGGATTGAAATCTAGTTGGATTGTTGTTTTTGGAATGTTTTGTCATGAAAATCACTACAAAATTTGTTATTTTTGAGCTTTGACGAAGCTCCTATCCTTTCCCTTTCTCTTTGGGAAATGAGTATCATTTTTTCTTTTTTTGTGTGAAGGAAAATGAGTATCATTTAACATGACCATATAATACGGGAAAATCACAATCATGAACGGGAATAACGATGATAATTTTATAATTATTTATTTTAATATATGGGTTTAGTGTTTGTCATTTTAAATGACATAAGTTCATTTTTTTATGAAACTATGTCATTTTGATGTGTTTTTTCATTTTCTCTAATTTATAAAATTAGAAATAAAAAGAAATGGAGGGGAGAGAATGTAAAAACACACCAAAACGGTGTAATTTCATTAAAAATGACATAATTTTGTGTCATTTAAAATGATAAATATTTTCCCTTAATATATATATTTCATATTATCATTTATTCACTTTTGTACAATTATATTTAATTGATACATGAAAGGATCCACACTCCTCTGTCTCTATCTGCCTCCCGACACCAAATTTTAAACTTGATTTTATTTTGAAAACTTAATTTTATTCGAATCTAGTTTCATGAAAGAAAAAATAATAATACAATACGATAATATTACCAAAAAAAAAATACAATACGATTTATATTTAAAAAAATAAATTAAAAAAGCGATTTCAGTTAAAAAAAATATCATAACATTAATAAAATTTATTTTAAAATGTGTATTTATTAAGTATTAACATAATATTATAACATTAAAGGGTTCTATTTATCCCATGTTATATCAGAGAAATCAATTTCCTACACAAAAAAAAAAAAGTGGATTCCACTTCTATTTTTTCTGCTTCTCTCCACTTATACTTTTGTATCTACAGATAATTTTTTACTTACCACACACAAGAAAAGTATTTCCCAACATTAAATTATGAAAATATTTTTATCAATACTCATCCAAACGATTTCTTGATTATTTTTCTCTGTTTTTATAAAACAAAAGTGACAAATTGTTATTACTCCTGTAACTTGATTCAGTGATCTGGGAAACGGGATTCCGTGCCCTCTAAATTTTCAAAGACGATAAGAGCGAATAGAACTTGGTTTCCATGAGAACCAAAAAGGTGACAAAAGCCAAAAGAAATAGCGTGGTGGTTGCATAATAAGAAGAAGAAGATGATGAGAGAGAGAAAGGGTTGAGCATAGCAAAGGGCATCGCGGTAATTTCAAATCCATCTTCTCGTTCATGCTCACATCCATCCACTTGTACAGCAACAGCGACACTACCATTCTCTCCGTCGGCGGCGGCGGCAACGGCTGGTTCTGGTTGATGGCTGCCCCGGCGACGCCCTCTACTTCGGCGGTTGTGTTCACGGCCCTAGCCGGCGTTGCTCTGTTGGCTGTCATTTTCTACGGTGCCAGTAGGTAAAACCAACAAGAACCAAAAATAATATTAATAACAATAATTGAACCAAAAATAAATAAAATTTAATCACATTAGAGAGCTTCGAAAAACCCTAGACACAACGTAGAAAAGTGTGTATGTATTTATGCATATATAGGAATTATTATAGATGAATCCCCTTAGACGAAGTAACAATCCATTTTCGTCGTCTTCGAATTCCTCTCCTTCTTCTTCATCGTCGTGGATTAATTTGCGTTCGGTTCTAGTCGTTGTTAACTCTTCCTCACCGGCTTCTTCTCGTTCACCGTCTGATCGGTGAGTTCTTTCCTTTTGTTCTCAATTTCTGTTTTTTAGTTACCAAAAAGATGTGTTTCAACTCGGATTGTTCTATGTCTTTGTGTTTATTTCGTGGCAGATCTCTGTTTCTCGGAATCCCCAATCTTCCTTTCATTGTCAGCTTAGGTTGATCGGCTAGTGTGTATTTTTACTTTGTGGTGCTGGTAGAATTATTTCGTTTGTTGGAATTAAAGTGTTTTTTTTTTTTTTTTCAAAAAAAAAAATTGATGTGATTCATGTGAAAGAAGAAGATGAAGAGGAGGGAAGAGATATGCTGAGAGGAAACTGGATCTTGCTTTTAGTGTTGGTGTATATTCTCGAATAGGAAAATTCCTCGAATTGAAGTTCCTTTCTTCTTGTTTTCAGCTTCATCTCTTATTCATTTCAAATCAATTGCCCTTAACGAAATCACCTGTTAGGATCGCATTTGTGGTTGGCTATGAGAGTGTTACGTAATGATGATCTTCATTGGTTATCCAAATCCTCCTGTTGCTGTGTTTCTTTCCTGAGCTTAAAAGAAAAATCTGTGCTATCATATATTTAATGAGGATGTCTCATGTTCATCTGTACACTGGAGAATGATATTTTCTGGACCTAAGTATTTTTTTGGCATGTAAAAATACAGTCATGGTTGTCCTGCTGCATCAATTACTTAATTTAGGGGCGTTAATAATCTGGATTTTGTCTGGATATATACATCTAAGGGATGTTGATTTTATTCAACTACAATCTTTTATTCTTCACATCCCCAGAAATTTTTACTTGGAGAACATAGGTTCTTTCCTCCCTCGGAAAGACTAAATTGATTACTAAAATTAAAAAAGGGTAACTTTAGCAGTAAAGAGAGGGCTTTTTGACCCTTATGGCCCTTATTTAATAAATAATTACCAATTTGACCCTCATTTTAAACTAATACGAAAATTTAACCTCTCCCACAAACATAACACCAATCTGCCCCTGTTTGACCGTTGACCACACTTCCTACCCGGGTACACACTCACTTACCCGGGTAGATTTTGAAATTTTTTACCTACCCGGGTAGATAGGTGTGTACCCGGGTAGAGTTCTTCAAATCTGGGCACACTTTGCATTACTTACCCGGGTACATGAGTGTGTACCCGGGTAAGTGTCGACCAGATTGCATTTTATAAAGGCCAGCAGCCCCATTCGGTAAAACCCACAAAGGGTACCCGAGTAGAGCTGCTTTGAGAGGCATATTAGGTGCGATTTGAAGGTCGAATCTTGCTCATATTGTTGTGGTTTCTGATCATCAGTGTGTGATCCTCTCTGTCTTCCACCGATTGCAATCGATTTAAGGTAATTTTTTTTTCGTTTCATTGATTTGATTCTATATATCCATCCCTCATGTGTAAATTTATCAATTCATTGTAATTTCGTTTATATTATTGCATTTAGACCGAATAATTTTATCAATTTGTATGTGTTACCCTTGTATGTGTTACACTAACCCTAACCCTAACCCTAACCCTAACCGTAACCCTAACCCTAACCAATCTGCCTCACCATAAACCCTAACCCTAACCCTAACCCTAACCCTAACCAATCTGCCTCACCCTAAACCCTAACCCTAACCCTAACCCTAACCCTAACCCTAACCCTAACCCTAACCCTAACCCTAACCCTAACCCTAATCTGTATGTTTATATTTCTGATGTTGGCATTTTTTTTTTCAGTTTAGTTGTGTGACGAAATGAGTGCCAGACGCATCTCAAAGCTGCCGTTGGTGGAAAACGAGCGAAGAAGCAAGCGGCGACAGGACGGGTCGTCATCCTCTCAGCCGCAGGCTGGTGCGAGTCAGGCTCCGGACTTGCCGTTCGGTTATTTGTTTGACGACGATGTAGCTGCCCACGAAAAGTATGTCAAATATTTCATGAGCAGGAAGATCTGCGAGCCGAAATCACTGGATTCGGCCTTCTTCAATTTGGAGAATTTTGAAATAGTTCCGCTACTTGAGGAGACACATTTGATTGTGCTTGCGGAGATGAGATGCCCCTACTCTGAGGTGATAGTGAGAGCCTTCTACCAGAACCTTGGATATGCGAATGGCGAGCTGACTTCCCGTGTCTGCGGGATTGATATCGTCATGACTGCGCCCATTTGGACAGAGCTCCTGGGTTATGATTTTGATGCTGTCACAGGAGCAGCTCTATATGATGGAGACAACCATCATATTTTTGGTGATTATGACAGGGAGACCATAGTCACACAGACCAGGAGGGCAGACGCCGAGGCCGGACATTTTTCTCACTACCCTGTGAGCAACTTGTCGGTTTCTGCTCGTATTCTCCATTATGTGGTCACACATATTATTTTTCAGCGCCCGCATAATCATTCGAAGGTGCTGGAAGGAGATTTTGTTATACTGTGGGCCCTCCTCCACCGCAAGGAGGTGAACTGGAGGCATTACATCTGCATATTGATGTGGAAGGCTGCCAAGTCGAAGAAGGCTGAATTGCCTTTTGCATTCCTGGTGCAGAAGATCCTAGACAGATTTGGTGTGCCTACGGCGACTGAGAACTTTAAGGTCGCCACAGGGTGGAATGCCATATTTGGTGAGAGACTGCTGAAGCAGTGTGGGATCCAGCAGAGCAGAGCGGGTCCCTGGTACTGGAAGAAGGCACCAGAACCACCTGAGATCCCAGTCCACCACGATGCTGAGATGGAGGATGCACCTGCAGGTGATGTGTTTGGTTTTATGGCCATTATGCATTTTCATCCTCTTCATCTTCATCCTCTTCATCTTCATCCTCTTCATCCTCCCTCATCTTCGCTGTCCACATAGTCCTCATCTTCATCCTCTTCATCCTCATCCAAGGCTACCCGAGGAGGTGCGGAAGATCGTACAATTGTATCTTCTTGACCAGTACATTGTGCAGTAGTGGTTGCATGCACCGGCAAAGATGAAGACTGACCAGCATCAACTTCAACATAAATCTCAATATATTTTAAAATTTTCCATCCAACATACGCATCTGTGACGAACTCCACATCTTCATCATCATTGATATCATTACCAATGTAGTATATTGTATCCATATCCAGTACAGTCTCTAACCTGGCTATCATGCGGTGGATGGAATGGATGCCTTCTAACCCCATTTTTTGGAGGATTCTCTGCTTCAGTTCATTGCATGTAGTGCCCACTTTGATTTTCATCGTTTTTGTTTTTCCTTCGAATCGGACACCGTTCGGACCTTCAAAATGCCTTCCATTGTAGTAAATAACTATAGGAACCATGTTTGGACTTGAACTCATCCTTCCCACGAAAATTAGGTCTAGGTTTTGGGTTTTTGGATGTTGGTTCGGATTTTTGAGAACAAAATGTGTGTGTGGAGGTGCAATCTCAATGTCCTACAAAGATCAAGCTTTATGGATGGATGAGATGAATTATATGTGTGATTTTTCAGAATAGAGAGCTCAAGGGAGAGAGATTTGGGGAACAAAAACCTAAATCACGCAACAATGGCCAAAACCCATTGATATTGGGGTTTCTGGTCGACACTTACCCGGGTACACACTCATGTACCCGGGTAAGTAATGCAAAGTGTGCCCAGATTTGAAGAACTCTACCCGGGTACACACCTATCTACCCGGGTAGGTAAAAAATTTCAAAATCTACCCGGGTAAGTGAGTGTGTACCCGGGTAGGAAGTGTGGTCAACGGTCAAACAGGGGCAGATTGGTGTTATGTTTGTGGGAGAGGTTAAATTTTCGTATTAGTTTAAAATGAGGGTCAAATTGGTAATTATTTATTAAATAAGGGCCATAAGGGTCAAAAAGCCGTAAAGAGAGCCACTGATGCTTTGTATACTGAGGTTAGTAATTTGTTGTACTAAAAGTCGACAACTGACAGGAGCTTGAATCATAAATTTAGACTGATACTTCTTAAACATGTATAGTTAATTTTCACATGCAAATAGTAGGTAGCACTAATACAATATTAACTATGTAAGTTGAATGCTTGTGGTACTGGATGCATTTGAGTGCTTTATCATGTAGGAACTAAGACAGTTCCACATAAAGGATTTCAAAGAAATCAACAAACACTAAAAAAAAAAAAAAAAAAAAACCACTCCCCATTAAACCCGACTAGCGAGTGTGGGGTGGAGGCAATCCTTGTACTCAGTCTTACCCTTACATAATTGCAAAGAGGCTGTTTCCTGGAATCTGTGGCAAGACTATAATCAACATAGAAACTGTAATTGTAAAGTTCTTCAATTTAGAGATGCTTGTTCAACCATAATTGGCTTGAAAAAGGTTCTTGATTGTTCAATAGCACTGTTGTTTACTTGGAATATGGAAGAATATCTTTTTGTTTGTACTTTTTGACAACTCTAATTACTTCCATGATTGTTGGCTGCTGATTCTCTATTCTAAAAATTGCTGACATATTGGTAGTAGTTCTTAATTTTTTTCCATCATATTTTAAGGGGTCGGCTTAAATCACCATGGTCAGCCAGGAAAAGAAAGGATGCCCTTTCACCTCAGCAGTGGAAAAGCTTGTTTACAGAAGATGGTAGATTCTGTGATGGTGGAATTAAGTTCCTGAAAAGAGTACGCAGTGGAGTGAGTATACCTATCCTTTTATCTAGACTTTAAAATTGTGTTGCCCATGATTTTTTGAGGAATTAATTGCATTATCAATATCTGATGCAGGGTGTTGATCCTAGTATTAGGGCTGAGGTTTGGCCATTCCTACTTGGAGTGTAAGCACGCTATTGTTCTTGTTTGATTTCTAGATGATCTTTACTATTTATTTCCTTACATACTTACGATGAATCTCATTCATCTTTGAATTAATAGCTCAACCTTGGTGTTTTTCTCCATTTATTTATTAGGAAGGATATGGTTTGGCTTGTCCTTTCTTTATTTTAGTTTATTAGAATGCATTTTATTGTTTTCTTTTCATTCTTCTACGTGTATTCATTTGTTCAGATAACTTTTATATGGTTACTGATTACACTTGTTCTTTTAAACAGGTATGACTTAGAAAGTACCAAAAACGAAAGAGATTTTAGAAGAATTCAGAATAGGTTGGTATATAAGTTTGATCTCCAAATATTTAATTAATCATTTCTTTTCGTGCTTGATCCATTATGTTTCCCCAGACTTTAAACTTATATTCTTTGTACTTTTCCCATTTTTTTGGGCCGCTGGGCGGGGCCATGTTAACATCATGATGAGTATATTGCAAATCTTTATACTCAGAAAGCAGTATGAGAAACTTCGCAGGCAATGCCGGAAACTCGTCAAGCAAAGAAATGATAGCATTAATTTAAATGAAATTGGTGAAATCAGCTATGAAGGAGATGGAGATTCTGGTTCTTCTAGTTCTGAAGATGCAGCCAGTGCCAGGGAATCCCTTTCTAGTGAGGACAAGAGCCCAGATGTTGAATATTCAGATAATCCGTCCAGTTCCCTGCTGGAAGGAGATGATGTTTCTAATGTCAACAATGCTGATGCCTCTATTCAGGATACTGATTCCTCTGATTCAGACTCCTCAGAAGGTCCTGAAGTAATTCAGGCAGTTCCTTCCGATGATTCTCAGGAAGAGAACAATCCCAAGAAAGCTTCCAAGGAACTCTCTTCTCCCTTACAAGCAAAAGTTCCAACAAAACTACCAAGTACTGAAGATTTTTCCACCTGGCAACGGATTATCCGACTTGATGCGGTACGTGCAAATGCAGAATGGATGGCATACTACCCCTCTCAAGCTGCAATATCAGACAGCAGGGCACGTCGCACTGCTGAGGCTGTTGGCTTGAAGGATTATGGTCACCTAGAGGCCAGCAGAATCTTCCATGCTGCACGACTAGTTGCTATTCTTGAAGCATATGCACTATATGACTCTGAAATTGGCTACTGCCAGGGTATGAGTGACCTGCTATCTCCTATAGTTAGTGTTATATCTGAGGATCATGAGGCTTTCTGGTGTTTTGTCGGATTCATGAAGAAGGCACGGCAAAATTTTAGGCTTGACGAGGTGGGTATTCGGAGGCAACTGGATACAGTTGCAAAAATAATCAAGTTTAAGGATGCCCATCTATTTAGGCATTTGGAGAGGCTTCAGGCTGAGGATTGCTTTTTTGTCTATAGGATGGTGGTGGTATTGTTTCGAAGGGAATTGACATTTGAACAGACTCTTTGCCTTTGGGAAGTAATGTGGGCAGATCAAGTTGCAATCAAGGCAGGTATTGGGAAATCTTCATGGAGCAGAATTAGGCTGCGTGCTCCACCAACAGAAGATTTATTGCTTTATGCAATAGCAGCTTCGGTATTGCAGAGAAGGAAATTGATCATTGAGAAGTACAGCAGCATGGATGAGATCATTAGAGAATGCAATAGCATGTTAGGACAGCTTGATATTTGGAAATTGCTAGATGATGCACATAACTTAGTGGTCACGCTTCATGACAAGATAGAGACATAATTCTGATGACTGAAATAAACCAACATGTTTATATTATTATCGTGAAAAATCTTATTTTTCAGGCTACCAGATTTCTCCTCTGGATCTAAAATTAGCATTGGAACTGCAAAGGTTGTTGCTTATTACTCCGAGGACAGCTCCTTAAACATGGCACTGCTTATTTGTATGGCTGTCTCGACAATGGTGGCTAATGTGCAGATGGAGGTTGGCTAGATTCACATGGCATCTTTTATTTATTTATTTTAGCTCCATCTTTCTCTGTTTCTTTAAATCTCTTCAAACCATTGATCGCTGTGACTATTTCCCTTTATTAAATGTACAAAATCCTCTTCCGTGCAATGGACATCCATTTAACCGATAAAGTGTAAAACAATCTCTTAAACTTTGAGTTTGTGCTATTTACTCCCAATTATCCGTAAACAGTAGAAATGCTCAGTGTTTTTTTTTTTTGGAAATGTTCAAAAACTTCTAGTGATTATCACTTACTCCCAATGGTTTTTTTAATCCAAGTCTATCTTTAAAATTATTAAAACTTGATTTAACTTGTACATTTTATTTATGTTTTGCCTACATTAAAAGCATTAATCTATCATAAAAGTCTTAGAACAAAAGTGAGTATAAAGATTAGAGCAATCACAATGAAAAGTAGAGAAAAGAAGAGAGAAAAGCAAAAGAGATAAGTTTACTTTGTTCACACCTGTAGGGTTAATATGTTTATGTCGATTTGCACTATGTAAGTATAGGGTTTCATATTTATTATGTTGTAGGAAAAGTGATTGTGTAATATTATAGAGATTCGTTTTGCGTGCCATGTTTTTTTTTTTTCTTTTTTTGTTTTAAAATGTGTTAGCCCCACAAAATGTTGTGTGTGTAGGAAAATTTGTTGTGTTATGTTAAAGGAGGAAATGAAACCCATAAGTATATGATATAATTAACTGAATATAAAGATTAGAGCAATAACACAATGAAAAGTAGAGAAAACCAAGAGGTGAGTTTACTTTGTTCACCCCTGTAGCTTGCAGGGTTAATATGTTGATATCGATTTGGCATGGAGAAAACAATTCTCTAGTGACCCTTCTATGTATATATATATATATATATATATATATATATATATATATATATATATATATATATGATTCCTACACAAAATTTGTCTATACTATAAGATACTTATCCAGTAAATATATGATGTAATTATGTTATTCTGTTCTATATTTGAGGTGAATTTGATCGTGTTAAAAAGTTATAAAAATATAATTTTAAATAAAAGATATCAAATGTCTAACAAGATTTTCTAAAATGAAAAAAAGTTATATTTTCATCATATATTTTTTAAACTAATTGTCAATATTTATGTATGTTACATAACAAAAATAATTTAAATAACATTGATATAAAAAAAATTCACACTGGCATGTAACATGAAATAATTTAATTTGGATTATAGCTTGCATTAAATTATTTAGTGAATAGAAATAATTATTAATTATGTGGGCAAAATTTGAATAGAGTTGGAGATTTGTTATTCGGTGAAAGTCAATGAATTTTTTTTATTTTTATTTTTTGCAAATTCGTACCTAAGATATTTGTTGTTGTTGAATGTAATATTTCTTGCTGCTTTTATGGGGTTGACCGATAGCAGGTGCTGCTTTTCATATTACAAATGAAGCTTCTAGGTAAAGAGCGTGGAGTT